>JAEIGO010000700.1:0-83847 GCA_018903765.1 Drosophila aff. chauvacae BK-2020
GCGTACGCCTCTGATAAGGGCCAGGCTCCAACGGCGGTGGCGTGAAAACCGCCGCCTACCGTGTTGACAATTTCTGGCCCAACATTGTAAGCGGATTGCTTGGGATCGCAGCAGAAAATCCAGCTCATCCAGCAAGTGGTGACGCCCAAGGGCGAGCTGACGAATGTCCCAGTGAGTGTAAGCAGGGATATATTCAACCCGAAGATAAAATAACGAGCAACTTATTTCCCTTAGATCGCCATCAATGACAATGGGAAAAATCTTGCACATATGCGCATATAATTCCCAACTGGTTCTAACCTCCCCAGTATGAAGACAGGGCCAAGTCTTAGGTGAATGATGTGATCTAAGGAGATTGTGGAGCTTGCCAAGCCGCTGTCGATCCGCCTGAATAATCCCAACGATCGTTGTGGAACTGAAGCTCAGCCAATCGCCACGACTGACGCCTCTGACAAGGAGCCAGGCTCCAACGGCGGTGGCGCGAAAACCGCCGCCTACCATTGACAAATTTCTGGCCCAACATTGTGAGCGAAGGTGCTTGGGACCGCAGAAGCAGATCCAGCTCATCCAGCATGTGGTGACGCCCACGGGCGAGCTGACGAATGTCCCGGTGAGTGTAAGCAGGGATATATTCAACCAAAAAGTGAAACTAAGGAGCAACTTCTTTCCCTCAGATCGCCATCAATGACAATGGAAAAAATCTTGCACATATGCGCATATAATTCCCAACTGGTTCTAACCTCCCCAGTATGAAGACAGGGCCAAGTCTAAGGTGAACAATGTGATCTAAGGAGATTGGCGAGCTTGCCAAGCCGCTGTCGATCCGCCTAATTAATCCCAACGATCGTCCTGGAACTGAGCTCGGCCGTCGCCCAGGCGTACGCCTCTGACAAGGGCCGGGCTCCAACGGCGGTGGCGCGAAAACCGCCGCCTACCCGTGACAATTTCTGGCCCAACATTGTAAGCGGATTGCATGGGATCGCAGCAGAAGATCCAGCTCATCCAGCAAGTGATGATCCGCATGAGGCAGGGGCTGACAATTATGTGCGTTGATTTGTAACGGGATACAAACTCAACCGAAAGTCAAACTAACGAGCAACTTATTTCCCTTAGATCGCCATCAATGACAATGAAAAAAAATCTTGCACATATGCGCATATAATTCCCAACTGGTTCTAACCTCCCCAGTATGAAGGCAGGGGATAAGTCTTAGGTGAACAATGAAGTCTAAGGAGATTGTGGAGCTTGCCAAGCCGCTGTCGATCCGCCTGAATAATCCCAACGATCGTTGTGGAACTGAGCTCGGCCCGCGACCATGAGCGTACACCTCTGTTTAAGAGACCGAGCTCCAACGGCGGTGGCACTGAACCGCCGCCACCATTGACAATTTCTGGCCCAACATTGTGAGCGAAGTGCATGGGATCGCAAGAAGCAGATCCAGCTCATCCAGCATGTGGTGACGCCCACGGGCGAGCCGAGTAATTCCCAGTGAAGTGTAAGCGGGGATATATTCAACCAAAAAGTGAAAAAAAAACGAGCAACTTCTTTCCCTCAGATCGCCATCAATGACAATGAAAAAAATCTTACGCACATATGCGCATACAATTCCCAACTGGTTCTAACCTCCCAGTATGAAGACACGGCCAAGTCTTAGGTGAACAATGTGATCTAAGGAGATTGTGGAGCTTGCAAGCCGCTGTCGATCCGCCTGATAATCCCAACGATCGTTGTGGAACTGGAGCTCGGCCGTCCCCAGGCGCACCTCTCCTGACAAGGGGCCGGGCTCCAACGGCGGTGGCGCGAAAACCGCCGCCTACCATTGACAATTTCTGGCCCAACATTGTAAGCGGATTGCATGGGATCGCAGCAGAAGATCCAGCTCATCCAGCCCAAGTGGTGACGCCCAAGGGCGAGCTGACGAATGGTCCCGGTGAGTGTATGAAGGGGATATATTCAACCGAAAGTCAAACTAACGAGAAACTTCTTTCCCTCAGATCGCCATCAGAATGACAATGAAAAAATCTTGCACATATGCGCATATAATTCTCAACTGGTTCTAACCTCCCCAGTATGAAGAGACGGGCCAAGTCTTAGGTGAACAATGTGGATCTAAGGAGATTGTGGAGCTTGCCAAGCCGCTGTCGATCCGCCTGAATAATCCCAACGATCGTTGTGGAACTGAGCTCGGCCGTCGCCCAGGCGTACGCCTTTGACACGGGCCAGGCTCCATGGCGGTGGCGCGGAAACCGCCGCCTACCATTGACAATTCTGGCCCAACATTGTGAGCGGGATTGCATGGGATCCGCAGCAGATCCAGCTCATCCAGGAAGTGGTGACGCCCAAGGGGCGAGCTTAGCGAATATCCCGGTGAGTGTAAGCAGGGTATATTCAACCAAAAGTCAAACTAACGAGCAACCTCTTTCCCTTAGATCTCCATCAATGACAATGAAAAATCTTCCACATATGCGCAAATAATTCCCAACTGGTTCTAACCTCCCCAGTATGAAGACACGGGCCAAGTCTTAGGTGAACAATGTGATCTCAGGAGTTGTGGAGCTTGCCAAGCCCTGTCGATCCGCCTGAATAATCCCAACGATCGTTGAAAGCGGAATTTCCAGTCGGCCGTCGCCGAGGCGTACGCCTCTGACAAGGCCCAGGCTCCAACGGCGGTGGCGCGAGCTCCGCCGCCTACCATTCACAATTTCTGGCCCAACATTGTAAGCGGATTGCATGGGATCGCAGCAGAAGATCCAGCTCATCCAGCAAATGGTGACGCCAAAAAGGGCGAGCTGACAGAATATCCCGGTGAGTGTAAGCAGGGATTTATTCAACCGAAAAATCCCAAACTAACGAGCAACTTATTTCCCTTAGATCGCCATCAATGACAATGAAAAAAATCTTTTTATATGCGCATATAATTCCCAACTGGTTCTAACCTCCCTATTTGACACTTGACCAAGTCTTAGGTGAACAATGATCTAAGGAAATTGTGGAGCTTGCCAAGCCGCTGTCGATCAACGAACCTAATCCAACGATCGTTGTGGAACTGAGCTCAGCCGTCGCCCAGGCGTACGCCTCTGATAAGACCAGGCTCCAACGGCGGTGGCGCGAAAACCGCCGCCACCACCATTGACAATTTCTGGCCCAACATTGTAAGCGGATTGCATGGGGATCGCAGCGGAAGATCCAGCTCATCCAGCAAGTGGTGACGCCCAAGGGCGAGCTGACGAATGTCCCGGTGAGTGTAAACAGTTTTATTCAACTTGAAAGTCAAACTCGCGAGCAAACGCTTATTTCCCTTAGATCTATATCAATGACAATGAAAAAAATCTTGCACATATGCGCATATAATTCCCAACTTCTGGTTCTATTCCCCAGTATGAAGACAGGGCCAAGTCTTGAGTAGACAATGTGATCTAAGGAGATTGGAGGCTTGCCAAGCCGCTGTCGATCCACCTGTCATCCCAACGATCGTTGTGGAACTGAGCTCGGCCGTCGCCGGGCGTACGCCTCTGACAAGGGCCAGGCTCAACGGCAGTGGCGCGAAAACCGCCGCCTACCATTGACTATTTCTGGCCCAACATTGTAAGCGGATTGCATGGGATCGCAGCAGAAGATCCAGCTCATCCAGCAAGTGGTGACGCCCAAGGGGGAGCCTAACAAAGGTCCCGTTAGGTGTAGGGGGGATATTTTACCCAAAATCTAAACCAATTGCAAATTCTTTCCCTCGAGATCACCTGACAATGAAAAAATCTTGCACATATGCGCATATAATTCCCAACTGGTTCTAACCTCCCAGTGTGAAGACACGGCCAAGTCTTAGGTGAACAATGTGATCAAGGAGATTGTGGAGCTTGCCAAGCCGCTGTCGATCCGCCTGAATAATCCCAACGATCGTTGTGGAACTGAGCTCGGCCGTCGCCCAGGCGTACGCCTCTGACAAGGGCCAGGCTCCAACGGCGGTGGCGCGAAAACCGCCGCCTACCATTGACCCCTTCTGGCCCAATATTGTAAGCGGATTGCATGGGATCGCAGCAGAAGATCCAGCTCATCCAGCAAGTGGTGACGCCCAAGGGCGAGCTGACGAATGTCCCGGTGAGTGTAAGCAGGGATATATTCAACCAAAAGTCAAACTAACGAGCAACTTCTTTCCTCAGATCGCCATCAATGACAATGAAAAAAATCTTGCACATATGCGCATATAATTCCCAACTGGTTCTAACCTCCCCAGTATGAAGACAGGCCAAGTCTTAGGTGAACAATGTGATCTAAGGAGATTGTGGAGCTTGCCAAGCCGCCAGTCGATCCGCCTGAATAATCCCAACGATCGTTGTGGAACTGAGCTCGGCCGTCGCCCAGGCGTACGCCTCTGACAAGGGCCAGGCTCCAACGGCGGTGGCGCGAAAACCGCCGCTACCATTGACTATTTCTGGCCCAACATTGTAAGCGGATTGCATGGGATCGCAGCAGAAGATCCAGCTCATCCAGCAAGTGGTGACGCCCAAGGGCGAGCTGACGAATGTCCCGGTGAGTGTAAGCAGGGGATATATTCAACCAAAAGTCAAACTAACGAGCAACTATTTCCCCTTAGAGTCGCCATCAATGACAATGAAAAAAATCTTGCACATATGCGCATATAATTCCCAACTGGTCCTAACCTCCCCAGTATGAAGACACGGCCAAGTCTTAGGTGAACAATAGTGATCTAAGGAGATTGTGGAGCTTGCCAAGCCGCTGTCGATCCGCCTGAATAATCCCAACGATCGTTGTGGAACTGAGCTCGGCCGTCGCCCAGGCGTACGCCTCTGACAAGGGCCGTGGCTCAACGGCGGTGGCGCGAAAACCGCCGCCTACCATTGACATTTCTGGCCCAACATTGTAAGCGGATTGCATGGGATCGCAGCAGAAGATCCAGCTCATCCAGCAAGGGTGACGCCCAAGGGCGAGCTGACGAATGTCCCGGTGAGTGTAAGCAGGGATATATTCAACCGAAAGTCAAACTAACGAGCAAATTATTTCCTTAGATCGCCACCAATGACAATGAAAAAAATCTTGCACATATGCGCATATAATTCCCAACCGGTTTCTAACCTCCCCAGTATGAAAACACGGCCAAGTCTTAGGTGAACAATGTGATCTAAAGAGATTGTGGAGCCTGCCAAGCCGCTGTCGATCCGCCTGAATAATCCCAACGATCGTTGTGGAACTGAGCTCGGCCGTCGCCCAGGCGTACGCCTGACAAGGGCCAGGCTCCAACGGCGGTGGCGCGAAAACCGCCGCCTACCTTGACTATTTCTGGCCCAACATTGTAAGCGGATTGCATGGGATCGCAGCAGAAGATCCAGCTCATCCAGCAAGTGGTGACGCCCAAGGGGCGAGCTGACGTGCGTAGGGGATATATTCAACCGATCTTCCCTAAGATCGCCATGACAATGAAAAAAATCTTGCACATATGCGCATAATTTCCCCCCTCTTCTTATCTCCCCACTCTAAAAATAAGATCCGGTCTAGTCTCCCAAGGGGGTGTAGGAGCTTGCCAAGGCCGCTGTCGATCCGCCTGAATAATCCCAACGATCGTTGTGGAACTGAGCTCGGCCGTCGCCCAGGCGTACGCCCCTGACCAGGGCCAGGCTCACGGCGGTGGCGCGAAAACCGCCGCCTACCATTGACAATTTCGGCCCAACATTGTAAGCGGATTGCATGGGATCGCAGCAGAAGATCCAGCTCATCCAGCAAGTGCCGACGCCCAGCGCGAGCTGACGAATGTCCTGGTGAGTGTAAGCAGGGATATACTCAACCGAAAGTCAAACTAAAAAGTAACTTATTTCCCTTGGATCGCCATCAAAGACAATGAAAAATCTTGCATATGCGCATATAATTTCCAACTGGTTCTAACCTCCCCCAGCATGAAGACACGGCCAAGTCCTAGGTGAACAATGTGATCTAAGGAGATTGTGGAGCTTGCCAAGCCGCTGTCGATCCGCCTGAATAATCCCAACGATCGTTGTGGAACTGAGCTCGGTCGTCGCCCAGGCGTACGCCTCTGACAAGGGCCAGGCTCCAACGGCGGTGGCGCGAAAACCGCCGCCTACCATTGACTATTTCTGGCCCAACATTGTAAGCGGATTGCATGGGATCGCAGCAGAAGATCCAGCTCATCCAGCAAGTGGTGACGCCCAAGGGCGAGCTGACGAATGTCCCGGTGAGTGTAAGCAGGGATATATTCAACCGAAAGTCAAACTAACGAGCAAATTATTTCCCTTAGATCGCCACCAATGACAATGAAAAAATCTTACATATGCGCATATAATTCCCAACTGGTTCTAACCTCCCCAGTATGAAAACACGGCCAAGTCTTAGGTGAACAATGTGATCTAAGGAGATTGTGGAGCTTGCCAAGCCGCTGTCGATCCGCCTGAATAATCCCAACGATCGTTGTGGAACCGAGCTCGGTCGTCGCCCAGGCGTACGCCTCTGACAAGGGCCAGGCTCCAACGGCGGTGGCGCGAAAACCGCCGCCTCCCATTGACTATTTCTGGCCCAACATTGTAAGCGGATTGCATGGGATCGCAGCAGAAGATCCATCTCATCCAGCAAGTGGTGACGCCCAAGGGCGAGCTGACGAATGTCCCGGTGAGTGTAAGCAGGGATATATTCAACCAAAAGTCAAACTAACGAGCAACTTATTTCCCTTAGATCGCCATCAATGACAATGAAAAAATCTTGCACATATGCGCATATAATTCCCAACTGGTTCTAACCTCCCCAGTATGAAGACACGGCCAAGTCTTAGGTGAACAATGTGATCTAAGGAGATTGTGGAGCTTGCCAAGCCGCTGTCGATCCGCCTGAATAATCCCAACGATCGTTGTGGAACCGAGCTCGGCCGTCGCCCAGGCGTACGCCTCTGACAAGGGCCAGGCTCCAACGGCGGTGGCGCGAAAACCGCCGCCTACCATTGACAATTTCTGGCCCAACATTGTAAGCGGATTGCATGGGATCTGAAAGCAGAAGATCCATCTCATCCAGCAAGTGGTGACGCCCAAGGGCGAGCTGACGAATGTCCCGGTGAGTGTAAGCAGAGAATATTCAACCAAAAGTCAAACTAACGAGCAACTTATTTCCCTTAGATCGCCATCAATGACAATGAAAAAATCTTGCACATATGCGCATATAATTCCCAACTGGTTCTAACCTCCCCAGTATGAAGACACGGCCAAGTCTTAGGTGAACAATGTGATCTAAGGAGATTGTGGAGCTTGCCAAGCCGCTGTCGATCCGCCTGAATAATCCCAACGATCGTTGTGGAACTGAGCTCGGCCGTCGCCCAGGCGTACGCCTCTGACAAGGGCCAGGCTCCAACGGCGGTGGCGCGAAAACCGCCGCCTACCATTGACAATTTGGCCCAACATTGTAAGCGGATTGCATGGGATCGCTGCAGAAGATCCAGCTCATCCAGCAAGTGGTGACGCCCAAGGGTGAGCTGATCGAATGTCCCGGTGAGTGTAAGCAGGGATATATTCAACCGAAAGTCAAACTAACGAGCAACTTATTTCCCTTAGATCGCCATCAATGACAATGAAAAATCTTGCACATATGCGCATATAATTCCCAACTGGTTCTAACCTCCCCAGTATGAAGACAGGGCCAAGTCTTAGGTGAACAATGTGATCTAAGGAGATTGTGGAGCTTGCCAAGCCGCTGTCGATCCGCCTGAATAATCCCAACGATCGTTGTGGAACTGAGCTCGGCCGTCGCCCAGGCGTACGCCTCTGACAAGGGCCAGGCTCCAACGGCGGTGGCGCGAAAACCGCCGCCTACCATTGACAATTTCTGGCCCAACATTGTAAGCGGATTGCATGGGATCGCAGCAGAAGATCCAGCTCATCCAGCAAGTGGTGACGCCCAAGGGCGAGCTGACGAATGTCCCGGTGAGTGTAAGCAGGGATATATTCAACCAAAAGTCAAACTAACGAGCAACTTCTTTCCCTCAGATCGCCATCAATGACAATGAAAAAAATCTTGCACATATGCGCATATAATTCCCAACTGGTTCTAACCTCCCCAGTATGAAGACACGGCCAAGTCTTAGGTGAACAATGTGATCTAAGGAGATTGTGGAGCTTGCCAAGCCGCTGTCGATCCGCCTGAATAATCCCAACGATCGTTGTGGAACTGAGCTCGGCCGTCGCCCAGGCGTACGCCTCTGACAAGGGCCAGGCTCCAACGGCGGTGGCGCGAAAACCGCCGCCTACCATTGACTATTTCTGGCCCAACATTGTAAGCGGATTGCATGGGATCGCAGCAGAAGATCCAGCTCATCCAGCAAGTGGTGACGCCCAAGGGCGAGCTGACGAATGTCCCGGTGAGTGTAAGCAGGGATATATTCAACCGAAAGTCAAACTAACGAGCAACTTATTTCCCTTAGATCGCCATCAATGACAATGAATAAAATCTTGCACATATGCGCATATAATTCCCAACTGGTTCTAACCTCCCCAGTATGAAGACAGGGCCAAGTCTTAGGTGAACAATGTGATCTAAGGAGATTGTGGAGCTTGCCAAGCCGCTGTCGATCCGCCTGAATAATCCCAACGATCGTTGTGGAACTGAGCTCGGCCGTCGCCCAGGCGTACGCCTCTGACAAGGGCCAGGCTCCAACGGCGGTGGCGCGAAAACCGCCGCCTACCATTGACAATTTCTGGCCCAACATTGTAAGCGGATTGCATGGGATCGCAGCAGAAGATCCAGCTCATCCAGCAAGTGGTGACGCCCAAGGGCGAGCTGACGAATGTCCCGGTGAGTGTAAGCAGGGATATATTCAACCAAAAGTCAAACTAACGAGCAACTTCTTTCCCTCAGATCGCCATCAATGACAATGAAAAAAATCTTGCACATATGCGCATATAATTCCCAACTGGTTCTAACCTCCCCAGTATGAAGACACGGCCAAGTCTTAGGTGAACAATGTGATCTAAGGAGATTGTGGAGCTTGCCAAGCCGCTGTCGATCCGCCTGAATAATCCCAACGATCGTTGTGGAACTGAGCTCGGCCGTCGCCCAGGCGTACGTCTCTGACAAGGGCCAGGCTCCAACGGCGGTGGCGCGAAAACCGCCGCCTACCATTGACAATTTCTGGCCCAACATTGTAAGCGGATTGCATGGGATCGCAGCAGAAGATCCATCTCATCCAGCAAGTGGTGACGCCCAAGGGCGAGCTGACGAATGTCCCGGTGAGTGTAAGCAGGGATATATTCAACCAAAAGTCAAACTAACGAGCAACTTATTTCCCTTAGATCGCCATCAATGACAATGAAAAAAATCTTGCACATATGCGCATATAATTCCCAACTGGTTCTAACCTCCCCAGTATGAAGACAGGGCCAAGTCTTAGGTGAACAATGTGATCTAAGGAGATTGTGGAGCTTGCCAAGCCGCTGTCGATCCGCCTGAATAATCCCAACGATCGTTGTGGAACTGAGCTCGGCCGTCGCCCAGGCGTACGCCTCTGACAAGGGCCAGGCTCCAACGGCGGTGGCGCGAAAACCGCCGCCTACCATTGACAATTTCTGGCCCAACATTGTAAGCGGATTGCATGGGATCGCAGCAGAAGATCCATCTCATCCAGCAAGTGGTGACGCCCAAGGGCGAGCTGACGAATGTCCCGGTGAGTGTAAGCAGGGATATATTCAACCAAAAGTCAAACTAACGAGCAACTTCTTTCCCTCAGATCGCCATCAATGACAATGAAAAAAATCTTGCACATATGCGCATATAATTCCCAACTGGTTCTAACCTCCCCAGTATGAAGACACGGCCAAGTCTTAGGTGAACAATGTGATCTAAGGAGATTGTGGAGCTTGCCAAGCCGCTGTCGATCCGCCTGAATAATCCCAACGATCGTTGTGGAACTGAGCTCGGCCGTCGCCCAGGCGTACGCCTCTGACAAGGGCCAGGCTCCAACGGCGGTGGCGCGAAAACCGCCGCCTACCATTGACAATTTCTGGCCCAACATTGTAAGCGGATTGCATGGGATCGCAGCAGAAGATCCAGCTCATCCAGCAAGTGGTGACGCCCAAGGGCGAGCTGACGAATGTCCCGGTGAGTGTAAGCAGGGATATATTCAACCAAAAGTCAAACTAACGAGCAACTTCTTTCCCTTAGATCGCCATCAATGACAATGAAAAAAATCTTGCACATATGCGCATATAATTCCCAACTGGTTCTAACCTCCCCAGTATGAAGACACGGCCAAGTCTTAGGTGAACAATGTGATCTAAGGAGATTGTGGAGCTTGCCAAGCCGCTGTCGATCCGCCTGAATAATCCCAACGATCGTTGTGGAACTGAGCTCGGCCGTCGCCCAGGCGTACGCCTCTGACAAGGGCCAGGCTCCAACGGCGGTGGCGCGAAAACCGCCGCCTACCATTGACTATTTCTGGCCCAACATTGTAAGCGGATTGCATGGGATCGCAGCAGAAGATCCAGCTCATCCAGCAGTGGTGACGCCCAAGGGCGAGCTGACGAATGTCCCGGTGAGTGTAAGCAGGATATATTCAACCAAAAGTCAAACTAACGAGCAACTTCTTTCCCTCAGATCGCCATCAATGACAATGAAAAAAATCTTGCACATATGCGCATATAATTCCCAACTGGTTCTAACCTCCCCAGTATGAAGACACGGCCAAGTCTTAGGTGAACAATGTGATCTAAGGAGATTGTGGAGCTTGCCAAGCCGCTGTCGATCCGCCTGAATAATCCCAACGATCGTTGTGGAACTGAGCTCGGCCGTCGCCCAGGCGTACGCCTCTCACAAGGGCCAGGCTCCAACGGCGGTGGCGCGAAAACCGCCGCCTACCATTGACATTTCTGGCCCAACATTGTAAGCGGATTGCATGGGATCGCAGCAGAAGATCCAGCTCATCCAGCAAGTGGTGACGCCCAAGGGCGAGCTGACGAATGTCCCGGTGAGTGTAAGCAGGGATATATTCAACCAAAAGTCAAACTAACGAGCAACTTCTTTCCCTTAGATCGCCATCAATGACAATGAAAAAATCTTGCACATATGCGCATATAATTCCCAACTGGTTCTAACCTCCCCAGTATGAAGACACGGCCAAGTCTTAGGTGAACAATGTGATCTAAGGAGATTGTGGAGCTTGCCAAGCCGCTGTCGATCCGCCTGAATAATCCCAACGATCGTTGTGGAACTGAGCTCGGCCGTCGCCCAGGCGTACGCCTCTGACAAGGGCCAGGCTCCAACGGCGGTGGCGCGAAAACCGCCGCCTACCATTGACTATTTCTGGCCCAACATTGTAAGCGGATTGCATGGGATCGCAGCAGAAGATCCAGCTCATCCAGCAAGTGGTGACGCCCAAGGGCGAGCTGACGAATGTCCCGGTGAGTGTAAGCAGGGATATATTCAACCAAAAGTCAAACTAACGAGCAACTTCTTTCCCTTCAGATCGCCATCAATGACAATGAAAAAAATCTTGCACATATGCGCATATAATTCCCAACTGGTTCTAACCTCCCCAGTATGAAGACACGGCCAAGTCTTAGGTGAACAATGTGATCTAAGGAGATTGTGGAGCTTGCCAAGCCGCTGTCGATCCGCCTGAATAATCCCAACGATCGTTGTGGAACTGAGCTCGGTCGTCGCCCAGGCGTACGCCTCTGACAAGGGCCAGGCTCCAACGGCGGTGGCGCGAAAACCGCCGCCTACCATTGACAATTTCTGGCCCAACATTGTAAGCGGATTGCATGGGATCGCAGCAGAAGATCCAGCTCATCCAGCAAGTGGTGACGCCCAAGGGCGAGCTGACGAATGTCCCGGTGAGTGTAAGCAGGGATATATTCAACCAAAAGTCAAACTAACGAGCAACTTCTTTCCCTCAGATCGCCATCAATGACAATGAAAAAAATCTTGCACATATGCGCATATAATTCCCAACTGGTTCTAACCTCCCCAGTATGAAGACACGGCCAAGTCTTAGGTGAACAATGTGATCTAAGGAGATTGTGGAGCTTGCCAAGCCGCTGTCGATCCGCCTGAATAATCCCAACGATCGTTGTGGAACTGAGCTCGGCCGTCGCCCAGGCGTACGCCTCTGACAAGGGCCAGGCTCCAACGGCGGTGGCGCGAAAACCGCCGCCTACCATTGACAATTTCTGGCCCAACATTGTAAGCGGATTGCATGGGATCGCAGCAGAAGATCCATCTCATCCAGCAAGTGGTGACGCCCAAGGGCGAGCTGACGAATGTCCCGGTGAGTGTAAGCAGGGATATATTCAACCAAAAGTCAAACTAACGAGCAACTTCTTTCCCTCAGATCGCCATCAATGACAATGAAAAAATCTTGCACATATGCGCATATAATTCCCAACTGGTTCTAACCTCCCCAGTATGAAGACACGGCCAAGTCTTAGGTGAACAATGTGATCTAAGGAGATTGTGGAGCTTGCCAAGCCGCTGTCGATCCGCCTGAATAATCCCAACGATCGTTGTGGAACTGAGCTCGGCCGTCGCCCAGGCGTACGCCTCTGACGGGCCGGGCTCCAAAACGGCGCGGGGGCAAACGCCCCCCCCCCACTCTTTATTTTTTCCGGCAAAATTTTTAGGGGGGATTTGGATCGCAGCAGAAGATCCAGCTCATCCAGCAAGTGGTGACGCCCAAGGGCGAGCTGACGAATGTCCCGGTGAGTGTAAGCAGGGATATATTCAACCGAAAGTCAAACTAACGAGCAACTTCTTTCCCTCAGATCGCCATCAATGACAATGAAAAAAATCTTGCACATATGCGCATATAATTCCCAACTGGTTCTAACCTCCCCAGTATGAAGACACGGCCAAGTCTTAGGTGAACAATGTGATCTAAGGAGATTGTGGAGCTTGCCAAGCCGCTGTCGATCCGCCTGAATAATCCCAACGATCGTTGTGGAACTGAGCTCGGCCGTCGCCCAGGCGTACGCCTCTGACAAGGGCCAGGCTCCAACGGCGGTGGCGCGAAAACCGCCGCCTACCATTGACAATTTCTGGCCCAACATTGTAAGCGGATTGCATGGGATCGCAGCAGAAGATCCAGCTCATCCAGCAAGTGGTGACGCCCAAGGGCGAGCTGACGAATGTCCCGGTGAGTGTAAGCAGGGATATATTCAACCAAAAGTCAAACTAACGAGCAACTTCTTTCCCTCAGATCGCCATCAATGACAATGAAAAAAATCTTGCACATATGCGCATATAATTCCCAACTGGTTCTAACCTCCCCAGTATGAAGACACGGCCAAGTCTTAGGTGAACAATGTGATCTAAGGAGATTGTGGAGCTTGCCAAGCCGCTGTCGATCCGCCTGAATAATCCCAACGATCGTTGTGGAACTGAGCTCGGCCGTCGCCCAGGCGTACGCCTCTGACAAGGGCCAGGCTCCAACGGCGGTGGCGCGAAAACCGCCGCCTACCATTGACTATTTCTGGCCCAACATTGTAAGCGGATTGCATGGGATCGCAGCAGAAGATCCAGCTCATCCAGCAAGTGGTGACGCCCAAGGGCGAGCTGACGAATGTCCCGGTGAGTGTAAGCAGGGATATATTCAACCAAAAGTCAAACTAACGAGCAACTTCTTTCCCTTAGATCGCCATCAATGACAATGAAAAAAATCTTGCACATATGCGCATATAATTCCCAACTGGTTCTAACCTCCCCAGTATGAAGACACGGCCAAGTCTTAGGTGAACAATGTGATCTAAGGAGATTGTGGAGCTTGCCAAGCCGCTGTCGATCCGCCTGAATAATCCCAACGATCGTTGTGGAACTGAGCTCGGCCGTCGCCCAGGCGTACGCCTCTGACAAGGGCCAGGCTCCAACGGCGGTGGCGCGAAAACCGCCGCCTACCATTGACAATTTCTGGCCCAACATTGTAAGCGGATTGCATGGGATCGCAGCAGAAGATCCAGCTCATCCAGCAAGTGGTGACGCCCAAGGGCGAGCTGACGAATGTCCCGGTGAGTGTAAGCAGGGATATATTCAACCAAAAGTCAAACTAACGAGCAACTTCTTTCCCTCAGATCGCCATCAATGACAATGAAAAAATCTTGCACATATGCGCATATAATTCCCAACTGGTTCTAACCTCCCCAGTATGAAGACACGGCCAAGTCTTAGGTGAACAATGTGATCTAAGGAGATTGTGGAGCTTGCCAAGCCGCTGTCGATCCGCCTGAATAATCCCAACGATCGTTGTGGAACTGAGCTCGGCCGTCGCCCAGGCGTACGCCTCTGACAAGGGCCAGGCTCCAACGGCGGTGGCGCGAAAACCGCCGCCTACCATTGACAATTTCTGGCCCAACATTGTAAGCGGATTGCATGGGATCGCAGCAGAAGATCCAGCTCATCCAGCAAGTGGTGACGCCCAAGGGCGAGCTGACGAATGTCCCGGTGAGTGTAAGCAGGGATATATTCAACCGAAAGTCAAACTAACGAGCAACTTCTTTCCCTTAGATCGCCATCAATGACAATGAAAAAAATCTTGCACATATGCGCATATAATTCCCAACTGGTTCTAACCTCCCCAGTATGAAGACACGGCCAAGTCTTAGGTGAACAATGTGATCTAAGGAGATTGTGGAGCTTGCCAAGCCGCTGTCGATCCGCCTGAATAATCCCAACGATCGTTGTGGAACTGAGCTCGGCCGTCGCCCAGGCGTACGCCTCTGACAAGGGCCAGGCTCCAACGGCGGTGGCGCGAAAACCGCCGCCTACCATTGACAATTTCTGGCCCAACATTGTAAGCGGATTGCATGGGATCGCAGCAGAAGATCCAGCTCATCCAGCAAGTGGTGACGCCCAAGGGCGAGCTGACGAATGTCCCGGTGAGTGTAAGCAGGGATATATTCAACCAAAAGTCAAACTAACGAGCAACTTCTTTCCCTCAGATCGCCATCAATGACAATGAAAAAAATCTTGCACATATGCGCATATAATTCCCAACTGGTTCTAACCTCCCCAGTATGAAGACACGGCCAAGTCTTAGGTGAACAATGTGATCTAAGGAGATTGTGGAGCTTGCCAAGCCGCTGTCGATCCGCCTGAATAATCCCAACGATCGTTGTGGAACTGAGCTCGGCCGTCGCCCAGGCGTACGCCTCTGACAAGGGCCAGGCTCCAACGGCGGTGGCGCGAAAACCGCCGCCTACCATTGACAATTTCTGGCCCAACATTGTAAGCGGATTGCATGGGATCGCAGCAGAAGATCCAGCTCATCCAGCAAGTGGTGACGCCCAAGGGCGAGCTGACGAATGTCCCGGTGAGTGTAAGCAGGGATATATTCAACCAAAAGTCAAACTAACGAGCAACTTATTTCCCTTAGATCGCCATCAATGACAATGAAAAAAATCTTGCACATATGCGCATATAATTCCCAACTGGTTCTAACCTCCCCAGTATGAAGACACGGCCAAGTCTTAGGTGAACAATGTGATCTAAGGAGATTGTGGAGCTTGCCAAGCCGCTGTCGATCCGCCTGAATAATCCCAACGATCGTTGTGGAACTGAGCTCGGCCGTCGCCCAGGCGTACGCCTCTGACAAGGGCCAGGCTCCAACGGCGGTGGCGCGAAAACCGCCGCCTACCATTGACAATTTCTGGCCCAACATTGTAAGCGGATTGCATGGGATCGCAGCAGAAGATCCAGCTCATCCAGCAAGTGGTGACGCCCAAGGGCGAGCTGACGAATGTCCCGGTGAGTGTAAGCAGGGATATATTCAACCAAAAGTCAAACTAACGAGCAACTTCTTTCCCTCAGATCGCCATCAATGACAATGAAAAAAATCTTGCACATATGCGCATATAATTCCCAACTGGTTCTAACCTCCCCAGTATGAAGACACGGCCAAGTCTTAGGTGAACAATGTGATCTAAGGAGATTGTGGAGCTTGCCAAGCCGCTGTCGATCCGCCTGAATAATCCCAACGATCGTTGTGGAACTGAGCTCGGCCGTCGCCCAGGCGTACGCCTCTGACAAGGGCCAGGCTCCAACGGCGGTGGCGCGAAAACCGCCGCCTACCATTGACTATTTCTGGCCCAACATTGTAAGCGGATTGCATGGGATCGCAGCAGAAGATCCAGCTCATCCAGCAAGTGGTGACGCCCAAGGGCGAGCTGACGAATGTCCCGGTGAGTGTAAGCAGGGATATATTCAACCGAAAGTCAAACTAACGAGCAACTTATTTCCCTCAGATCGCCATCAATGACAATGAAAAAAATCTTGCACATATGCGCATATAATTCCCAACTGGTTCTAACCTCCCCAGTATGAAGACACGGCCAAGTCTTAGGTGAACAATGTGATCTAAGGAGATTGTGGAGCTTGCCAAGCCGCTGTCGATCCGCCTGAATAATCCCAACGATCGTTGTGGAACTGAGCTCGGCCGTCGCCCAGGCGTACGCCTCTGACAAGGGCCAGGCTCCAACGGCGGTGGCGCGAAAACCGCCGCCTACCATTGACAATTTCTGGCCCAACATTGTAAGCGGATTGCATGGGATCGCAGCAGAAGATCCATCTCATCCAGCAAGTGGTGACGCCCAAGGGCGAGCTGACGAATGTCCCGGTGAGTGTAAGCAGGGATATATTCAACCAAAAGTCAAACTAACGAGCAACTTCTTTCCCTCAGATCGCCATCAATGACAATGAAAAAAATCTTGCACATATGCGCATATAATTCCCAACTGGTTCTAACCTCCCCAGTATGAAGACACGGCCAAGTCTTAGGTGAACAATGTGATCTAAGGAGATTGTGGAGCTTGCCAAGCCGCTGTCGATCCGCCTGAATAATCCCAACGATCGTTGTGGAACTGAGCTCGGCCGTCGCCCAGGCGTACGCCTCTGACAAGGGCCAGGCTCCAACGGCGGTGGCGCGAAAACCGCCGCCTACCATTGACAATTTCTGGCCCAACATTGTAAGCGGATTGCATGGGATCGCAGCAGAAGATCCAGCTCATCCAGCAAGTGGTGACGCCCAAGGGCGAGCTGACGAATGTCCCGGTGAGTGTAAGCAGGGATATATTCAACCAAAAGTCAAACTAACGAGCAACTTCTTTCCCTCAGATCGCCATCAATGACAATGAAAAAATCTTGCACATATGCGCATATAATTCCCAACTGGTTCTAACCTCCCCAGTATGAAGACACGGCCAAGTCTTAGGTGAACAATGTGATCTAAGGAGATTGTGGAGCTTGCCAAGCCGCTGTCGATCCGCCTGAATAATCCCAACGATCGTTGTGGAACTGAGCTCGGCCGTCGCCCAGGCGTACGCCTCTGACAAGGGCCAGGCTCCAACGGCGGTGGCGCGAAAACCGCCGCCTACCATTGACAATTTCTGGCCCAACATTGTAAGCGGATTGCATGGGATCGCAGCAGAAGATCCAGCTCATCCAGCAAGTGGTGACGCCCAAGGGCGAGCTGACGAATGTCCCGGTGAGTGTAAGCAGGGATATATTCAACCGAAAGTCAAACTAACGAGCAACTTCTTTCCCTCAGATCGCCATCAATGACAATGAAAAAAATCTTGCACATATGCGCATATAATTCCCAACTGGTTCTAACCTCCCCAGTATGAAGACACGGCCAAGTCTTAGGTGAAAATGTGATCGCAGCAGATTGTGGAGATCCAAGTCTCATCCCAGCAATGTGGACTGACGCCCAGGGGGCGAGCTGACGAATGGCCAGGAAGGGGGATCGCAGCAGAAGATCCAGCTCATCCAGCAAGTGGTGAGCCAAGGGCGAGCTAGAGTGTAAGCAGGGATATATTCAACCAAAAGTCAAACTAACGAGCAACTTCTTTCCCTCAGATCGCCATCAATGACAATGAAAAAATCTTGCACATATGCGCATATAATTCCCAACTGGCTTCCTCTAACCTCCCCAGTATGAAGACACGGCCAAGTCTTAGGTGAACAATGTGATCTAAGGAGATTGTGGAGCTTGCCAAGCCGCTGTCGATCCGCCTGAATAATCCCAACGATCGTTGTGGAACTGAGCTCGGCCGTCGCCCAGGCGTACGCCTCTGACAAGGGCCAGGCTCCAACGGCGGTGGCGCGAAAACCGCCGCCTACCATTGACAATTTCTGGCCCAACATTGTAAGCGGATTGCATGGGATCGCAGCAGAAGATCCAGCTCATCCAGCAAGTGGTGACGCCCAAGGGCGAGCTGACGAATGTCCCGGTGAGTGTAAGCAGGGATATATTCAACCAAAAGTCAAACTAACGAGCAACTTCTTTCCCTCAGATCGCCATCAATGACAATGAAAAAAATCTTGCACATATGCGCATATAATTCCCAACTGGTTCTAACCTCCCCAGTATGAAGACACGGCCAAGTCTTAGGTGAACAATGTGATCTAAGGAGATTGTGGAGCTTGCCAAGCCGCTGTCGATCCGCCTGAATAATCCCAACGATCGTTGTGGAACTGAGCTCGGCCGTCGCCCAGGCGTACGCCTCTGACAAGGGCCAGGCTCCAACGGCGGTGGCGCGAAAACCGCCGCCTACCATTGACAATTTCTGGCCCAACATTGTAAGCGGATTGCATGGGATCGCAGCAGAAGATCCAGCTCATCCAGCAAGTGGTGACGCCCAAGGGCGAGCTGACGAATGTCCCGGTGAGTGTAAGCAGGGATATATTCAACCAAAAGTAAGTCAAACTAACGAGCAACTTCTTTCCCCTCAGATCATCAGATCGCCAATCAAAAAATTGACAATGAAAAAATTGCACATACATATGCGCATATAATTCCCAACTGGTTCTAACCTCCCCAGTATGAAGACACGGCCAAGTCTTAGGTGAACAATGTGATCTAAGGAGATTGTGGAGCTTGCCAAGCCGCTGTCGATCCGCCTGAATAATCCCAACGATCGTTGTGGAACTGAGCTCGGCCGTCGCCCGTTGTAGGCTGTACGCCTCTGACAAGGGCCAGGCTCCTCAACGGCGGTGGCGCGAAAACCGCCCTACCATTGACTATTTCTGGCCCAACATTGTAAGCGGATTGCATGGGATCGCAGCAGAAGATCCAGCTCATCCAGCAAGTGGTGACGCCCAAGGGCGAGCTGACGAATGTCCCGGTGAGTGTAAGCAGGGATATATTCAACCAAAAGTCAAACTAACGAGCAACTTCTTTCCCTCAGATCGCCATCAATGACAATGAAAAAAATCTTGCACATATGCGCATATAATTCCCAACTGGTTCTAACCTCCCCAGTATGAAGACACGGCCAAGTCTTAGGTGAACAATGTGATCTAAGGAGATTGTGGAGCTTGCCAAGCCGCTGTCGATCCGCCTGAATAATCCCAACGATCGTTGTGGAACTGAGCTCGGCCGTCGCCCAGGCGTACGCCTCTGACAAGGGCCAGGCTCCAACGGCGGTGGCGCGAAAACCGCCGCCTACCATTGACAATTTCTGGCCCAACATTGTAAGCGGATTGCATGGGATCGCAGCAGAAGATCCAGCTCATCCAGCAAGTGGTGACGCCCAAGGGCGAGCTGACGAATGTCCCGGTGAGTGTAAGCAGGGATATATTCAACCAAAAGTCAAACTAACGAGCAACTTCTTTCCCTCAGATCGCCATCAATGACAATGAAAAAAATCTTGCACATATGCGCATATAATTCCCAACTGGTTCTAACCTCCCCAGTATGAAGACACGGCCAAGTCTTAGGTGAACAATGTGATCTAAGGAGATTGTGGAGCTTGCCAAGCCGCTGTCGATCCGCCTGAATAATCCCAACGATCGTTGTGGAACTGAGCTCGGCCGTCGCCCAGGCGTACGCCTCTGACAAGGGCCAGGCTCCAACGGCGGTGGCGCGAAAACCGCCGCCTACCATTGACAATTTCTGGCCCAACATTGTAAGCGGATTGCATGGGATCGCAGCAGAAGATCCAGCTCATCCAGCAAGTGGTGACGCCCAAGGGCGAGCTGACGAATGTCCCGGTGAGTGTAAGCAGGGATATATTCAACCAAAAGTCAAACTAACGAGCAACTTCTTTCCCTCAGATCGCCATCAATGACAATGAAAAAAATCTTGCACATATGCGCATATAATTCCCAACTGGTTCTAACCTCCCCAGTATGAAGACACGGCCAAGTCTTAGGTGAACAATGTGATCTAAGGAGATTGTGGAGCTTGCCAAGCCGCTGTCGATCCGCCTGAATAATCCCAACGATCGTTGTGGAACTGAGCTCGGCCGTCGCCCAGGCGTACGCCTCTGACAAGGGCCAGGCTCCAACGGCGGTGGCGCGAAAACCGCCGCCTACCATTGACAATTTCTGGCCCAACATTGTAAGCGGATTGCATGGGATCGCAGCAGAAGATCCAGCTCATCCAGCAAGTGGTGACGCCCAAGGGCGAGCTGACGAATGTCCCGGTGAGTGTAAGCAGGGATATATTCAACCAAAAGTCAAACTAACGAGCAACTTCTTTCCCTCAGATCGCCATCAATGACAATGAAAAAAATCTTGCACATATGCGCATATAATTCCCAACTGGTTCTAACCTCCCCAGTATGAAGACACGGCCAAGTCTTAGGTGAACAATGTGATCTAAGGAGATTGTGGAGCTTGCCAAGCCGCTGTCGATCCGCCTGAATAATCCCAACGATCGTTGTGGAACTGAGCTCGGCCGTCGCCCAGGCGTACGCCTCTGACAAGGGCCAGGCTCCAACGGCGGTGGCGCGAAAACCGCCGCCTACCATTGACTATTTCTGGCCCAACATTGTAAGCGGATTGCATGGGATCGCAGCAGAAGATCCAGCTCATCCAGCAAGTGGTGACGCCCAAGGGCGAGCTGACGAATGTCCCGGTGAGTGTAAGCAGGGATATATTCAACCAAAAGTCAAACTAACGAGCAACTTCTTTCCCTCAGATCGCCATCAATGACAATGAAAAAAATCTTGCACATATGCGCATATAATTCCCAACTGGTTCTAACCTCCCCAGTATGAAGACACGGCCAAGTCTTAGGTGAACAATGTGATCTAAGGAGATTGTGGAGCTTGCCAAGCCGCTGTCGATCCGCCTGAATAATCCCAACGATCGTTGTGGAACTGAGCTCGGCCGTCGCCCAGGCGTACGCCTCTGACAAGGGCCAGGCTCCAACGGCGGTGGCGCGAAAACCGCCGCCTACCATTGACAATTTCTGGCCCAACATTGTAAGCGGATTGCATGGGATCGCAGCAGAAGATCCAGCTCATCCAGCAAGTGGTGACGCCCAAGGGCGAGCTGACGAATGTCCCGGTGAGTGTAAGCAGGGATATATTCAACCAAAAGTCAAACTAACGAGCAACTTCTTTCCCTCAGATCGCCATCAATGACAATGAAAAAAATCTTGCACATATGCGCATATAATTCCCAACTGGTTCTAACCTCCCCAGTATGAAGACACGGCCAAGTCTTAGGTGAACAATGTGATCTAAGGAGATTGTGGAGCTTGCCAAGCCGCTGTCGATCCGCCTGAATAATCCCAACGATCGTTGTGGAACTGAGCTCGGCCGTCGCCCAGGCGTACGCCTCTGACAAGGGCCAGGCTCCAACGGCGGTGGCGCGAAAACCGCCGCCTACCATTGACAATTTCTGGCCCAACATTGTAAGCGGATTGCATGGGATCGCAGCAGAAGATCCAGCTCATCCAGCAAGTGGTGACGCCCAAGGGCGAGCTGACGAATGTCCCGGTGAGTGTAAGCAGGGATATATTCAACCAAAAGTCAAACTAACGAGCAACTTCTTTCCCTCAGATCGCCATCAATGACAATGAAAAAATCTTGCACATATGCGCATATAATTCCCAACTGGTTCTAACCTCCCCAGTATGAAGACACGGCCAAGTCTTAGGTGAACAATGTGATCTAAGGAGATTGTGGAGCTTGCCAAGCCGCTGTCGATCCGCCTGAATAATCCCAACGATCGTTGTGGAACTGAGCTCGGCCGTCGCCCAGGCGTACGCCTCTGACAAGGGCCAGGCTCCAACGGCGGTGGCGCGAAAACCGCCGCCTACCATTGACAATTTCTGGCCCAACATTGTAAGCGGATTGCATGGGATCGCAGCAGAAGATCCAGCTCATCCAGCAAGTGGTGACGCCCAAGGGCGAGCTGACGAATGTCCCGGTGAGTGTAAGCAGGGATATATTCAACCAAAAGTCAAACTAACGAGCAACTTCTTTCCCTCAGATCGCCATCAATGACAATGAAAAAAATCTTGCACATATGCGCATATAATTCCCAACTGGTTCTAACCTCCCCAGTATGAAGACACGGCCAAGTCTTAGGTGAACAATGTGATCTAAGGAGATTGTGGAGCTTGCCAAGCCGCTGTCGATCCGCCTGAATAATCCCAACGATCGTTGTGGAACTGAGCTCGGCCGTCGCCCAGGCGTACGCCTCTGACAAGGGCCAGGCTCCAACGGCGGTGGCGCGAAAACCGCCGCCTACCATTGACTATTTCTGGCCCAACATTGTAAGCGGATTGCATGGGATCGCAGCAGAAGATCCAGCTCATCCAGCAAGTGGTGACGCCCAAGGGCGAGCTGACGAATGTCCCGGTGAGTGTAAGCAGGGATATATTCAACCAAAAGTCAAACTAACGAGCAACTTCTTTCCCTCAGATCGCCATCAATGACAATGAAAAAAATCTTGCACATATGCGCATATAATTCCCAACTGGTTCTAACCTCCCCAGTATGAAAACACGGCCAAGTCTTAGGTGAACAATGTGATCTAAGGAGATTGTGGAGCTTGCCAAGCCGCTGTCGATCCGCCTGAATAATCCCAACGATCGTTGTGGAACTGAGCTCGGCCGTCGCCCAGGCGTACGCCTCTGACAAGGGCCAGGCTCCAACGGCGGTGGCGCGAAAACCGCCGCCTACCATTGACAATTTCTGGCCCAACATTGTAAGCGGATTGCATGGGATCGCAGCAGAAGATCCAGCTCATCCAGCAAGTGGTGACGCCCAAGGGCGAGCTGACGAATGTCCCGGTGAGTGTAAGCAGGGATATATTCAACCAAAAGTCAAACTAACGAGCAACTTCTTTCCCTCAGATCGCCATCAATGACAATGAAAAAATCTTGCACATATGCGCATATAATTCCCAACTGGTTCTAACCTCCCCAGTATGAAGACACGGCCAAGTCTTAGGTGAACAATGTGATCTAAGGAGATTGTGGAGCTTGCCAAGCCGCTGTCGATCCGCCTGAATAATCCCAACGATCGTTGTGGAACTGAGCTCGGCCGTCGCCCAGGCGTACGCCTCTGACAAGGGCCAGGCTCCAACGGCGGTGGCGCGAAAACCGCCGCCTACCATTGACAATTTCTGGCCCAACATTGTAAGCGGATTGCATGGGATCGCAGCAGAAGATCCAGCTCATCCAGCAAGTGGTGACGCCCAAGGGCGAGCTGACGAATGTCCCGGTGAGTGTAAGCAGGGATATATTCAACCAAAAGTCAAACTAACGAGCAACTTCTTTCCCTTAGATCGCCATCAATGACAATGAAAAAAATCTTGCACATATGCGCATATAATTCCCAACTGGTTCTAACCTCCCCAGTATGAAGACACGGCCAAGTCTTAGGTGAACAATGTGATCTAAGGAGATTGTGGAGCTTGCCAAGCCGCTGTCGATCCGCCTGAATAATCCCAACGATCGTTGTGGAACTGAGCTCGGCCGTCGCCCAGGCGTACGCCTCTGACAAGGGCCAGGCTCCAACGGCGGTGGCGCGAAAACCGCCGCCTACCATTGACAATTTCTGGCCCAACATTGTAAGCGGATTGCATGGGATCGCAGCAGAAGATCCAGCTCATCCAGCAAGTGGTGACGCCCAAGGGCGAGCTGACGAATGTCCCGGTGAGTGTAAGCAGGGATATATTCAACCAAAAGTCAAACTAACGAGCAACTTCTTTCCCTCAGATCGCCATCAATGACAATGAAAAAAATCTTGCACATATGCGCATATAATTCCCAACTGGTTCTAACCTCCCCAGTATGAAGACACGGCCAAGTCTTAGGTGAACAATGTGATCTAAGGAGATTGTGGAGCTTGCCAAGCCGCTGTCGATCCGCCTGAATAATCCCAACGATCGTTGTGGAACTGAGCTCGGCCGTCGCCCAGGCGTACGCCTCTGACAAGGGCCAGGCTCCAACGGCGGTGGCGCGAAAACCGCCGCCTACCATTGACAATTTCTGGCCCAACATTGTAAGCGGATTGCATGGGATCGCAGCAGAAGATCCAGCTCATCCAGCAAGTGGTGACGCCCAAGGGCGAGCTGACGAATGTCCCGGTGAGTGTAAGCAGGGATATATTCAACCAAAAGTCAAACTAACGAGCAACTTCTTTCCCTCAGATCGCCATCAATGACAATGAAAAAAATCTTGCACATATGCGCATATAATTCCCAACTGGTTCTAACCTCCCCAGTATGAAGACACGGCCAAGTCTTAGGTGAACAATGTGATCTAAGGAGATTGTGGAGCTTGCCAAGCCGCTGTCGATCCGCCTGAATAATCCCAACGATCGTTGTGGAACTGAGCTCGGCCGTCGCCCAGGCGTACGCCTCTGACAAGGGCCAGGCTCCAACGGCGGTGGCGCGAAAACCGCCGCCTACCATTGACAATTTCTGGCCCAACATTGTAAGCGGATTGCATGGGATCGCAGCAGAAGATCCAGCTCATCCAGCAAGTGGTGACGCCCAAGGGCGAGCTGACGAATGTCCCGGTGAGTGTAAGCAGGGATATATTCAACCAAAAGTCAAACTAACGAGCAACTTCTTTCCCTCAGATCGCCATCAATGACAATGAAAAAAATCTTGCACATATGCGCATATAATTCCCAACTGGTTCTAACCTCCCCAGTATGAAGACACGGCCAAGTCTTAGGTGAACAATGTGATCTAAGGAGATTGTGGAGCTTGCCAAGCCGCTGTCGATCCGCCTGAATAATCCCAACGATCGTTGTGGAACTGAGCTCGGCCGTCGCCCAGGCGTACGCCTCTGACAAGGGCCAGGCTCCAACGGCGGTGGCGCGAAAACCGCCGCCTACCATTGACATTTCTGGCCATTTCTGGCCCAACATTGTAAGCGGATTGCATGGGATCGCAGCAGAAGATCCAGCTCAATCTAGAAAGTGGGACGCCCAAGGGCGAGCTGACGAATATCTCTGGCCGGTGAGTGTAAGCAGGGATATATTCAACCAAAAGTCAAACAAAAGAGCAACTTTTTTCCCTCAGATCGCCATCAATGACAATGAAAAAAATCTTGCACATATGCGCATATAATTCCCAACTGGTTCTAACCCTCCCCAGTATGAAGACACGGCCAAGTCTTAGGTGAACAATGTGATCTAAGGAGATTGTGGAGCTTGCCAAGCCGCTGTCGATCCGCCTGAATAATCCCAACGATCGTTGTGGAACTGAGCTCGGCCGTCGCCCAGGCGTACGCCTCTGACAAGGGCCAGGCTCCAACGGCGGTGCCGCGAAAACCGCCGCCTACCATTGACAATTTCTGGCCCAACATTGTAAGCGGATTGCATGGGATCGCAGCAGAAGATCCAGCTCATCCAGCAAGTGGTGACGCCCAAGGGCGAGCTGACGAATGTCCCGGTGAGTGTAAGCAGGGATATATTCAACCAAAAGTCAAACTAACGAGCAACTTCTTTCCCTCTATAGATCGCCATCAATGACAAAAAATCTTGCACATATGCGCATATAATTCCCAACTGGTTCTAACCTCCCAAGTATGAAGACACGGCCAAGTCTTAGGTGAACAATGTGATCTAAGGAGATTGTGGAGCTTGCCAAGCCGCTGTCGATCCGCCTGAATAATCCCAACGATCGTTGTGGAACTGAGCTCGGCCGTCGCCCAGGCGTACGCCTCTGACAAGGGCCAGGCTCGCGAACCACAATTTCTGCTTGTAAGGATTGCATGATCGCGGAGATCAGCTCATCAGATGGGCCAAGGGCAGGGCGAATGTCCCGGTGAGGTGAGGGATATATTAAAAAAATCAAACTAACGAGCAACTTTTTCCTGGCCTTAATGAATATGGTAATTCCAACTGGTTCTACTCCCCAGAAGTCTTAGGTGACCAATGTGCTCCAAGGGGTTGGGAGCTTGCCAAGCCGCTGTCGATCCGCCTGCTAATCCCACGTGTTGTGGAACTAGCTCGGTCGTCGCCAGGCGCCTTGGCGGCCCTAACCTCCATTGACAATTTCTGGCCCAACATTGTAAGCGGATTGCATGGGATCGCAGCAGAAGATCCAGCTCATCCAGCAAGTGGGGACGGCCCAAGGGCCAGCTGACGAATGACCCGGTGAGTGTAAGCAGGGATATATTCAACCAAAAGTCAAACTAACGAGCAACTTCTTTCCCTCAGATCGCCATCAATGACAATGAAAAAAATCTTGCACATATGCGCATATAATTCCCAACTGGTTCTAACCTCCCCAGTATGAATACAGCCACGGCCAAGTCTTAGGTGAACAATGTGATCTAAGGAGATTGTGGAGCTTGCCAAGCCGCTGTCGATCCGCCTGAATAATCCCAACGATCGTTGTGGAACTGAGCTCGGCCGTCGCCCAGGCGTACGCCTCTGACAAGGGCCAGGCTCCAACGGCGGTGGCGCGAAAACCGCCGCCTACCATTGACAATTTCTGGCCCAACATTGTAAGCGGATTGCATGGGATCGCAGCAGAAGATCCATCTCATCCAGCAAGTGGTGACGCCCAAGGGCGAGCTGACGAATGTCCCGGTGAGTGTAAGCAGGGATATATTCAACCAAAAGTCAAACTAACGAGCAACTTCTTTCCCTCAGATCGCCATCAATGACAATGAAAAAATCTTGCACATATGCGCATATAATTCCCAACTGGTTCTAACCTCCCCAGTATGAAGACACGGCCAAGTCTTAGGTGAACAATGTGATCTAAGGAGATTGTGGAGCTTGCCAAGCCGCTGTCGATCCGCCTGAATAATCCCAACGATCGTTGTGGAACTGAGCTCGGCCGTCGCCCAGGCGTACGCCTCTGACAGGGGCCAGGCTCCAACGGCGGTGGCGCGAAAACCGCCGCCTACCATTGACAATTTCTGGCCCAACATTGTAAGCGGATTGCATGGGATCGCAGCAGAAGATCCAGCTCATCCAGCAAGTGGTGACGCCCCAAGGGCGAGCTGACGAATGTCCCGGTGAGTGTAAGCAAGGATATATTCAAACAAAAGTCAAACTAAGCGAGCAACTTCATTTCCCTCAGATCGCCATCAATGACAATGAAAAATCTTGCACATATGCGCATATAATTCCCAACTGGTTCTAACCTCCCCAGTATGAAGACACGGCCAAGTCTTAGGCTGAACAATGTGATCTAAGGAGATTGTGGAGCTTGCTCAAGCCGCTGTCGATCCGCCTGAATAATCCCAACGATCGTTGTGGAACTGAGCTCGGCCGTCGTCCCCCAGGCGTACGCCTCTGACAAGGGCCAGGCTCCAACGGCGGTGGCGCGAGAAACCGCCGCCTACCATTGACTATTTCTGGCCCAACATTGTAAGCGGATTGCATGGGATCGCAGCAGAAGATCCAGCTCATCCAGCAAGTGGTGACGCCCAAGGGCGAGCTGACGAATGTCCCGGTGAGTGTAAGCAGGGATATATTCAACCAAAAGTCAAACTAACGAGCAACTTTTCTTTCCCTCAGATCGCCATCAATGACAATGAAAAAAATCTTGCACATATGCGCATATAATTCCCAACTGGTTCTAACCTCCCCAGTATGAAGACAGGGCCAAGTCTTAGGTGAACAATGTGATTCTACTGATGTGGAGATTCTGTGGAGCTTGCCAAGCCGCTGTCGATCCGCCTGAATAATCCCAACGATCGTTGTGGAACTGAGCTCGGCCGTCGCCCAGGCGTACGCCTCTGACAAGGGCCAGGCTCCAACGGCGGTGGCGCGAAAACCGCCGCCTACCATGAGAGCTATTTTGGCGCCAACATTGTAAGCGGATTGCATGGGATCGCAGCAGAAGATCCAGCTCATCCCAGCAAGTGGTGAAGCCCAAGGGCGAGCTGACGAATGTCCCGGTGAGTGTAAGCAGGGATATATTCAACCAAAAGTCAAACTAACGAGCAACTTCTTTCCCTCAGATCGCCATCAATGACAATGAAAAAAATCTTGCACATATGCGCATATAATTCCCAACTGGTTCTAACCTCCCCAGTATGAAGACACGGCCAAGTCTTAGGTGAACAATGTGATCTAAGGAGATTGTGGAGCTTGCCAAGCCGCTGTCGATCCGCCTGAATAATCCCAACGATCGTTGTGGAACTGAGCTCGGCCGTCGCCCAGGCGTACGCCTCTGACAAGGGCCAGGCTCCAACGGCGGTGGCGCGAAAACCGCCGCCTACCATTGACAATTTCTGGCCCAACATTGTAAGCGGATTGCATGGGATCGCAGCAGAAGATCCAGCTCATCCAGCAAGTGGTGACGCCCAAGGGCGAGCTGACGAATGTCCCGGTGAGTGTAAGCAGGGATATATTCAACCAAAAGTCAAACTAACGAGCAACTTCTTTCCCTCAGATCGCCATCAATGACAATGAAAAAAATCTTGCACATATGCGCATATAATTCCCAACTGGTTCTAACCTCCCCAGTATGAAGACACGGCCAAGTCTTAGGTGAACAATGTGATCTAAGGAGATTGTGGAGCTTGCCAAGCCGCTGTCGATCCGCCTGAATAATCCCAACGATCGTTGTGGAACTGAGCTCGGCCGTCGCCCAGGCGTACGCCTCTGACAAGGGCCAGGCTCCAACGGCGGTGGCGCGAAAACCGCCGCCTACCATTGACAATTTCTGGCCCAACATTGTAAGCGGATTGCATGGGATCGCAGCAGAAGATCCAGCTCATCCAGCAAGTGGTGACGCCCAAGGGCGAGCTGACGAATGTCCCGGTGAGTGTAAGCAGGGATATATTCAACCGAAAGTCAAACTAACGAGCAACTTATTTCCCTTAGATCGCCATCAATGACAATGAAAAAAATCTTGCACATATGCGCATATAATTCCCAACTGGTTCTAACCTCCCCAGTATGAAGACACGGCCAAGTCTTAGGTGAACAATGTGATCTAAGGAGATTGTGGAGCTTGCCAAGCCGCTGTCGATCCGCCTGAATAATCCCAACGATCGTTGTGGAACTGAGCTCGGCCGTCGCCCAGGCGTACGCCTCTGACAAGGGCCAGGCTCCAACGGCGGTGGCGCGAAAACCGCCGCCTACCATTGACAATTTCTGGCCCAACATTGTAAGCGGATTGCATGGGATCGCAGCAGAAGATCCATCTCATCCAGCAAGTGGTGACGCCCAAGGGCGAGCTGACGAATGTCCCGGTGAGTGTAAGCAGGGATATATTCAACCAAAAGTCAAACTAACGAGCAACTTCTTTCCCTCAGATCGCCATCAATGACAATGAAAAAAATCTTGCACATATGCGCATATAATTCCCAACTGGTTCTAACCTCCCCAGTATGAAGACACGGCCAAGTCTTAGGTGAACAATGTGATCTAAGGAGATTGTGGAGCTTGCCAAGCCGCTGTCGATCCGCCTGAATAATCCCAACGATCGTTGTGGAACTGAGCTCGGCCGTCGCCCAGGCGTACGCCTCTGACAAGGGCCAGGCTCCAACGGCGGTGGCGCGAAAACCGCCGCCTACCATTGACAATTTCTGGCCCAACATTGTAAGCGGATTGCATGGGATCGCAGCAGAAGATCCAGCTCATCCAGCAAGTGGTGACGCCCAAGGGCGAGCTGACGAATGTCCCGGTGAGTGTAAGCAGGGATATATTCAACCGAAAGTCAAACTAACGAGCAACTTATTTCCCTTAGATCGCCATCAATGACAATGAAAAAAATCTTGCACATATGCGCATATAATTCCCAACTGGTTCTAACCTCCCCAGTATGAAGACACGGCCAAGTCTTAGGTGAACAATGTGATCTAAGGAGATTGTGGAGCTTGCCAAGCCGCTGTCGATCCGCCTGAATAATCCCAACGATCGTTGTGGAACTGAGCTCGGCCGTCGCCCAGGCGTACGCCTCTGACAAGGGCCAGGCTCCAACGGCGGTGGCGCGAAAACCGCCGCCTACCATTGACAATTTCTGGCCCAACATTGTAAGCGGATTGCATGGGATCGCAGCAGAAGATCCAGCTCATCCAGCAAGTGGTGACGCCCAAGGGCGAGCTGACGAATGTCCCGGTGAGTGTAAGCAGGGATATATTCAACCGAAAGTCAAACTAACGAGCAACTTCTTTCCCTTAGATCGCCATCAATGACAATGAAAAAATCTTGCACATATGCGCATATAATTCCCAACTGGTTCTAACCTCCCCAGTATGAAGACACGGCCAAGTCTTAGGTGAACAATGTGATCTAAGGAGATTGTGGAGCTTGCCAAGCCGCTGTCGATCCGCCTGAATAATCCCAACGATCGTTGTGGAACTGAGCTCGGCCGTCGCCCAGGCGTACGCCTCTGACAAGGGCCAGGCTCCAACGGCGGTGGCGCGAAAACCGCCGCCTACCATTGACAATTTCTGGCCCAACATTGTAAGCGGATTGCATGGGATCGCAGCAGAAGATCCAGCTCATCCAGCAAGTGGTGACGCCCAAGGGCGAGCTGACGAATGTCCCGGTGAGTGTAAGCAGGGATATATTCAACCGAAAGTCAAACTAACGAGCAACTTATTTCCCTTAGATCGCCATCAATGACAATGAAAAAAATCTTGCACATATGCGCATATAATTCCCAACTGGTTCTAACCTCCCCAGTATGAAGACACGGCCAAGTCTTAGGTGAACAATGTGATCTAAGGAGATTGTGGAGCTTGCCAAGCCGCTGTCGATCCGCCTGAATAATCCCAACGATCGTTGTGGAACTGAGCTCGGCCGTCGCCCAGGCGTACGCCTCTGACAAGGGCCAGGCTCCAACGGCGGTGGCGCGAAAACCGCCGCCTACCATTGACTATTTCTGGCCCAACATTGTAAGCGGATTGCATGGGATCGCAGCAGAAGATCCAGCTCATCCAGCAAGTGGTGACGCCCAAGGGCGAGCTGACGAATGTCCCGGTGAGTGTAAGCAGGGATATATTCAACCAAAAGTCAAACTAACGAGCAACTTCTTTCCCTCAGATCGCCATCAATGACAATGAAAAAAATCTTGCACATATGCGCATATAATTCCCAACTGGTTCTAACCTCCCCAGTATGAAAACACGGCCAAGTCTTAGGTGAACAATGTGATCTAAGGAGATTGTGGAGCTTGCCAAGCCGCTGTCGATCCGCCTGAATAATCCCAACGATCGTTGTGGAACTGAGCTCGGCCGTCGCCCAGGCGTACGCCTCTGACAAGGGCCAGGCTCCAACGGCGGTGGCGCGAAAACCGCCGCCTACCATTGACAATTTCTGGCCCAACATTGTAAGCGGATTGCATGGGATCGCAGCAGAAGATCCAGCTCATCCAGCAAGTGGTGACGCCCAAGGGCGAGCTGACGAATGTCCCGGTGAGTGTAAGCAGGGATATATTCAACCGAAAGTCAAACTAACGAGCAACTTATTTCCCTTAGATCGCCATCAATGACAATGAAAAAAATCTTGCACATATGCGCATATAATTCCCAACTGGTTCTAACCTCCCCAGTATGAAGACACGGCCAAGTCTTAGGTGAACAATGTGATCTAAGGAGATTGTGGAGCTTGCCAAGCCGCTGTCGATCCGCCTGAATAATCCCAACGATCGTTGTGGAACTGAGCTCGGCCGTCGCCCAGGCGTACGCCTCTGACAAGGGCCAGGCTCCAACGGCGGTGGCGCGAAAACCGCCGCCTACCATTGACAATTTCTGGCCCAACATTGTAAGCGGATTGCATGGGATCGCAGCAGAAGATCCAGCTCATCCAGCAAGTGGTGACGCCCAAGGGCGAGCTGACGAATGTCCCGGTGAGTGTAAGCAGGGATATATTCAACCAAAAGTCAAACTAACGAGCAACTTCTTTCCCTCAGATCGCCATCAATGACAATGAAAAAAATCTTGCACATATGCGCATATAATTCCCAACTGGTTCTAACCTCCCCAGTATGAAGACACGGCCAAGTCTTAGGTGAACAATGTGATCTAAGGAGATTGTGGAGCTTGCCAAGCCGCTGTCGATCCGCCTGAATAATCCCAACGATCGTTGTGGAACTGAGCTCGGCCGTCGCCCAGGCGTACGCCTCTGACAAGGGCCAGGCTCCAACGGCGGTGGCGCGAAAACCGCCGCCTACCATTGACAATTTCTGGCCCAACATTGTAAGCGGATTGCATGGGATCGCAGCAGAAGATCCAGCTCATCCAGCAAGTGGTGACGCCCAAGGGCGAGCTGACGAATGTCCCGGTGAGTGTAAGCAGGGATATATTCAACCGAAAGTCAAACTAACGAGCAACTTATTTCCCTTAGATCGCCATCAATGACAATGAAAAAAATCTTGCACATATGCGCATATAATTCCCAACTGGTTCTAACCTCCCCAGTATGAAGACAGGGCCAAGTCTTAGGTGAACAATGTGATCTAAGGAGATTGTGGAGCTTGCCAAGCCGCTGTCGATCCGCCTGAATAATCCCAACGATCGTTGTGGAACTGAGCTCGGCCGTCGCCCAGGCGTACGCCTCTGACAAGGGCCAGGCTCCAACGGCGGTGGCGCGAAAACCGCCGCCTACCATTGACTATTTCTGGCCCAACATTGTAAGCGGATTGCATGGGATCGCAGCAGAAGATCCAGCTCATCCAGCAAGTGGTGACGCCCAAGGGCGAGCTGACGAATGTCCCGGTGAGTGTAAGCAGGGATATATTCAACCGAAAGTCAAACTAACGAGCAACTTATTTCCCTTAGATCGCCATCAATGACAATGAAAAAAATCTTGCACATATGCGCATATAATTCCCAACTGGTTCTAACCTCCCCAGTATGAAGACACGGCCAAGTCTTAGGTGAACAATGTGATCTAAGGAGATTGTGGAGCTTGCCAAGCCGCTGTCGATCCGCCTGAATAATCCCAACGATCGTTGTGGAACTGAGCTCGGCCGTCGCCCAGGCGTACGCCTCTGACAAGGGCCAGGCTCCAACGGCGGTGGCGCGAAAACCGCCGCCTACCATTGACTATTTCTGGCCCAACATTGTAAGCGGATTGCATGGGATCGCAGCAGAAGATCCAGCTCATCCAGCAAGTGGTGACGCCCAAGGGCGAGCTGACGAATGTCCCGGTGAGTGTAAGCAGGGATATATTCAACCAAAAGTCAAACTAACGAGCAACTTCTTTCCCTCAGATCGCCATCAATGACAATGAAAAAAATCTTGCACATATGCGCATATAATTCCCAACTGGTTCTAACCTCCCCAGTATGAAGACACGGCCAAGTCTTAGGTGAACAATGTGATCTAAGGAGATTGTGGAGCTTGCCAAGCCGCTGTCGATCCGCCTGAATAATCCCAACGATCGTTGTGGAACTGAGCTCGGCCGTCGCCCAGGCGTACGCCTCTGACAAGGGCCAGGCTCCAACGGCGGTGGCGCGAAAACCGCCGCCTACCATTGACAATTTCTGGCCCAACATTGTAAGCGGATTGCATGGGATCGCAGCAGAAGATCCAGCTCATCCAGCAAGTGGTGACGCCCAAGGGCGAGCTGACGAATGTCCCGGTGAGTGTAAGCAGGGATATATTCAACCGAAAGTCAAACTAACGAGCAACTTATTTCCCTTAGATCGCCATCAATGACAATGAAAAAAATCTTGCACATATGCGCATATAATTCCCAACTGGTTCTAACCTCCCCAGTATGAAGACAGGGCCAAGTCTTAGGTGAACAATGTGATCTAAGGAGATTGTGGAGCTTGCCAAGCCGCTGTCGATCCGCCTGAATAATCCCAACGATCGTTGTGGAACTGAGCTCGGCCGTCGCCCAGGCGTACGCCTCTGACAAGGGCCAGGCTCCAACGGCGGTGGCGCGAAAACCGCCGCCTACCATTGACAATTTCTGGCCCAACATTGTAAGCGGATTGCATGGGATCGCAGCAGAAGATCCAGCTCATCCAGCAAGTGGTGACGCCCAAGGGCGAGCTGACGAATGTCCCGGTGAGTGTAAGCAGGGATATATTCAACCAAAAGTCAAACTAACGAGCAACTTCTTTCCCTCAGATCGCCATCAATGACAATGAAAAAAATCTTGCACATATGCGCATATAATTCCCAACTGGTTCTAACCTCCCCAGTATGAAGACACGGCCAAGTCTTAGGTGAACAATGTGATCTAAGGAGATTGTGGAGCTTGCCAAGCCGCTGTCGATCCGCCTGAATAATCCCAACGATCGTTGTGGAACTGAGCTCGGCCGTCGCCCAGGCGTACGCCTCTGACAAGGGCCAGGCTCCAACGGCGGTGGCGCGAAAACCGCCGCCTACCATTGACTATTTCTGGCCCAACATTGTAAGCGGATTGCATGGGATCGCAGCAGAAGATCCAGCTCATCCAGCAAGTGGTGACGCCCAAGGGCGAGCTGACGAATGTCCCGGTGAGTGTAAGCAGGGATATATTCAACCAAAAGTCAAACTAACGAGCAACTTCTTTCCCTCAGATCGCCATCAATGACAATGAAAAAAATCTTGCACATATGCGCATATAATTCCCAACTGGTTCTAACCTCCCCAGTATGAAGACACGGCCAAGTCTTAGGTGAACAATGTGATCTAAGGAGATTGTGGAGCTTGCCAAGCCGCTGTCGATCCGCCTGAATAATCCCAACGATCGTTGTGGAACTGAGCTCGGCCGTCGCCCAGGCGTACGCCTCTGACAAGGGCCAGGCTCCAACGGCGGTGGCGCGAAAACCGCCGCCTACCATTGACAATTTCTGGCCCAACATTGTAAGCGGATTGCATGGGATCGCAGCAGAAGATCCAGCTCATCCAGCAAGTGGTGACGCCCAAGGGCGAGCTGACGAATGTCCCGGTGAGTGTAAGCAGGGATATATTCAACCGAAAGTCAAACTAACGAGCAACTTATTTCCCTTAGATCGCCATCAATGACAATGAAAAAAATCTTGCACATATGCGCATATAATTCCCAACTGGTTCTAACCTCCCCAGTATGAAGACAGGGCCAAGTCTTAGGTGAACAATGTGATCTAAGGAGATTGTGGAGCTTGCCAAGCCGCTGTCGATCCGCCTGAATAATCCCAACGATCGTTGTGGAACTGAGCTCGGCCGTCGCCCAGGCGTACGCCTCTGACAAGGGCCAGGCTCCAACGGCGGTGGCGCGAAAACCGCCGCCTACCATTGACTATTTCTGGCCCAACATTGTAAGCGGATTGCATGGGATCGCAGCAGAAGATCCAGCTCATCCAGCAAGTGGTGACGCCCAAGGGCGAGCTGACGAATGTCCCGGTGAGTGTAAGCAGGGATATATTCAACCGAAAGTCAAACTAACGAGCAACTTATTTCCCTTAGATCGCCATCAATGACAATGAAAAAAATCTTGCACATATGCGCATATAATTCCCAACTGGTTCTAACCTCCCCAGTATGAAGACACGGCCAAGTCTTAGGTGAACAATGTGATCTAAGGAGATTGTGGAGCTTGCCAAGCCGCTGTCGATCCGCCTGAATAATCCCAACGATCGTTGTGGAACTGAGCTCGGCCGTCGCCCAGGCGTACGCCTCTGACAAGGGCCAGGCTCCAACGGCGGTGGCGCGAAAACCGCCGCCTACCATTGACAATTTCTGGCCCAACATTGTAAGCGGATTGCATGGGATCGCAGCAGAAGATCCATCTCATCCAGCAAGTGGTGACGCCCAAGGGCGAGCTGACGAATGTCCCGGTGAGTGTAAGAAGGGATATATTCAACCAAAAAGCAAACTAACGAGCAACTTCTTTCCCTCAGATCGCTATCAATGACAATGAAAAAAATCTTGCACATATGCGCATATAATTCCCAACTGGTTCTAACCTCCCCAGTATGAAGACACGGCCAAGTCTTAGGTGAACAATGTGATCTAAGGAGATTGTGGAGCTTGCCAAGCCGCTGTCGATCCGCCTGAATAATCCCAACGATCGTTGTGGAACTGAGCTCGGCCGTCGCCCAGGCGTACGCCTCTGACAAGGGCCAGGCTCCAACGGCGGTGGCGCGAAAACCGCCGCCTACCATTGACAATTTCTGGCCCAACATTGTAAGCGGATTGCATGGGATCGCAGCAAAAGATCCAGCTCATCCAGCAAGTGGTGACGCCCAAGGGCGAGCTGACGAATGTCCCGGTGAGTGTAAGCAGGGATATATTCAACCGAAAGTCAAACTAACGAGCAACTTATTTCCCTTAGATCGCCATCAATGACAATGAAAAAAATCTTGCACATATGCGCATATAATTCCCAACTGGTTCTAACCTCCCCAGTATGAAGACACGGCCAAGTCTTAGGTGAACAATGTGATCTAAGGAGATTGTGGAGCTTGCCAAGCCGCTGTCGATCCGCCTGAATAATCCCAACGATCGTTGTGGAACTGAGCTCGGCCGTCGCCCAGGCGTACGCCTCTGACAAGGGCCAGGCTCCAACGGCGGTGGCGCGAAAACCGCCGCCTACCATTGACAATTTCTGGCCCAACATTGTAAGCGGATTGCATGGGATCGCAGCAGAAGATCCAGCTCATCCAGCAAGTGGTGACGCCCAAGGGCGAGCTGACGAATGTCCCGGTGAGTGTAAGCAGGGATATATTCAACCGAAAGTCAAACTAACGAGCAACTTATTTCCCTTAGATCGCCATCAATGACAATGAAAAAAATCTTGCACATATGCGCATATAATTCCCAACTGGTTCTAACCTCCCCAGTATGAAAACACGGCCAAGTCTTAGGTGAACAATGTGATCTAAGGAGATTGTGGAGCTTGCCAAGCCGCTGTCGATCCGCCTGAATAATCCCAACGATCGTTGTGGAACTGAGCTCGGCCGTCGCCCAGGCGTACGCCTCTGACAAGGGCCAGGCTCCAACGGCGGTGGCGCGAAAACCGCCGCCTACCATTGACAATTTCTGGCCCAACATTGTAAGCGGATTGCATGGGATCGCAGCAGAAGATCCAGCTCATCCAGCAAGTGGTGACGCCCAAGGGCGAGCTGACGAATGTCCCGGTGAGTGTAAGCAGGGATATATTCAACCGAAAGTCAAACTAACGAGCAACTTATTTCCCTTAGATCGCCATCAATGACAATGAAAAAAATCTTGCACATATGCGCATATAATTCCCAACTGGTTCTAACCTCCCCAGTATGAAGACACGGCCAAGTCTTAGGTGAACAATGTGATCTAAGGAGATTGTGGAGCTTGCCAAGCCGCTGTCGATCCGCCTGAATAATCCCAACGATCGTTGTGGAACTGAGCTCGGCCGTCGCCCAGGCGTACGCCTCTGACAAGGGCCAGGCTCCAACGGCGGTGGCGCGAAAACCGCCGCCTACCATTGACTATTTCTGGCCCAACATTGTAAGCGGATTGCATGGGATCGCAGCAGAAGATCCAGCTCATCCAGCAAGTGGTGACGCCCAAGGGCGAGCTGACGAATGTCCCGGTGAGTGTAAGCAGGGATATATTCAACCGAAAGTCAAACTAACGAGCAACTTCTTTCCCTTAGATCGCCATCAATGACAATGAAAAAAATCTTGCACATATGCGCATATAATTCCCAACTGGTTCTAACCTCCCCAGTATGAAGACACGGCCAAGTCTTAGGTGAACAATGTGATCTAAGGAGATTGTGGAGCTTGCCAAGCCGCTGTCGATCCGCCTGAATAATCCCAACGATCGTTGTGGAACTGAGCTCGGCCGTCGCCCAGGCGTACGCCTCTGACAAGGGCCAGGCTCCAACGGCGGTGGCGCGAAAACCGCCGCCTACCATTGACAATTTCTGGCCCAACATTGTAAGCGGATTGCATGGGATCGCAGCAGAAGATCCAGCTCATCCAGCAAGTGGTGACGCCCAAGGGCGAGCTGACGAATGTCCCGGTGAGTGTAAGCAGGGATATATTCAACCGAAAGTCAAACTAACGAGCAACTTCTTTCCCTCAGATCGCCATCAATGACAATGAAAAAAATCTTGCACATATGCGCATATAATTCCCAACTGGTTCTAACCTCCCCAGTATGAAGACACGGCCAAGTCTTAGGTGAACAATGTGATCTAAGGAGATTGTGGAGCTTGCCAAGCCGCTGTCGATCCGCCTGAATAATCCCAACGATCGTTGTGGAACTGAGCTCGGCCGTCGCCCAGGCGTACGCCTCTGACAAGGGCCAGGCTCCAACGGCGGTGGCGCGAAAACCGCCGCCTACCATTGACAATTTCTGGCCCAACATTGTAAGCGGATTGCATGGGATCGCAGCAGAAGATCCATCTCATCCAGCAAGTGGTGACGCCCAAGGGCGAGCTGACGAATGTCCCGGTGAGTGTAAGCAGGGATATATTCAACCAAAAGTCAAACTAACGAGCAACTTCTTTCCCTCAGATCGCCATCAATGACAATGAAAAAAATCTTGCACATATGCGCATATAATTCCCAACTGGTTCTAACCTCCCCAGTATGAAAACACGGCCAAGTCTTAGGTGAACAATGTGATCTAAGGAGATTGTGGAGCTTGCCAAGCCGCTGTCGATCCGCCTGAATAATCCCAACGATCGTTGTGGAACTGAGCTCGGCCGTCGCCCAGGCGTACGCCTCTGACAAGGGCCAGGCTCCAACGGCGGTGGCGCGAAAACCGCCGCCTACCATTGACAATTTCTGGCCCAACATTGTAAGCGGATTGCATGGGATCGCAGCAGAAGATCCAGCTCATCCAGCAAGTGGTGACGCCCAAGGGCGAGCTGACGAATGTCCCGGTGAGTGTAAGCAGGGATATATTCAACCGAAAGTCAAACTAACGAGCAACTTCTTTCCCTCAGATCGCCATCAATGACAATGAAAAAAATCTTGCACATATGCGCATATAATTCCCAACTGGTTCTAACCTCCCCAGTATGAAGACACGGCCAAGTCTTAGGTGAACAATGTGATCTAAGGAGATTGTGGAGCTTGCCAAGCCGCTGTCGATCCGCCTGAATAATCCCAACGATCGTTGTGGAACTGAGCTCGGCCGTCGCCCAGGCGTACGCCTCTGACAAGGGCCAGGCTCCAACGGCGGTGGCGCGAAAACCGCCGCCTACCATTGACAATTTCTGGCCCAACATTGTAAGCGGATTGCATGGGATCGCAGCAGAAGATCCAGCTCATCCAGCAAGTGGTGACGCCCAAGGGCGAGCTGACGAATGTCCCGGTGAGTGTAAGCAGGGATATATTCAACCAAAAGTCAAACTAACGAGCAACTTCTTTCCCTTAGATCGCCATCAATGACAATGAAAAAAATCTTGCACATATGCGCATATAATTCCCAACTGGTTCTAACCTCCCCAGTATGAAGACACGGCCAAGTCTTAGGTGAACAATGTGATCTAAGGAGATTGTGGAGCTTGCCAAGCCGCTGTCGATCCGCCTGAATAATCCCAACGATCGTTGTGGAACTGAGCTCGGCCGTCGCCCAGGCGTACGCCTCTGACAAGGGCCAGGCTCCAACGGCGGTGGCGCGAAAACCGCCGCCTACCATTGACTATTTCTGGCCCAACATTGTAAGCGGATTGCATGGGATCGCAGCAGAAGATCCAGCTCATCCAGCAAGTGGTGACGCCCAAGGGCGAGCTGACGAATGTCCCGGTGAGTGTAAGCAGGGATATATTCAACCAAAAGTCAAACTAACGAGCAACTTCTTTCCCTCAGATCGCCATCAATGACAATGAAAAAAATCTTGCACATATGCGCATATAATTCCCAACTGGTTCTAACCTCCCCAGTATGAAGACACGGCCAAGTCTTAGGTGAACAATGTGATCTAAGGAGATTGTGGAGCTTGCCAAGCCGCTGTCGATCCGCCTGAATAATCCCAACGATCGTTGTGGAACTGAGCTCGGCCGTCGCCCAGGCGTACGCCTCTGACAAGGGCCAGGCTCCAACGGCGGTGGCGCGAAAACCGCCGCCTACCATTGACAATTTCTGGCCCAACATTGTAAGCGGATTGCATGGGATCGCAGCAGAAGATCCAGCTCATCCAGCAAGTGGTGACGCCCAAGGGCGAGCTGACGAATGTCCCGGTGAGTGTAAGCAGGGATATATTCAACCGAAAGTCAAACTAACGAGCAACTTCTTTCCCTCAGATCGCCATCAATGACAATGAAAAAAATCTTGCACATATGCGCATATAATTCCCAACTGGTTCTAACCTCCCCAGTATGAAGACACGGCCAAGTCTTAGGTGAACAATGTGATCTAAGGAGATTGTGGAGCTTGCCAAGCCGCTGTCGATCCGCCTGAATAATCCCAACGATCGTTGTGGAACTGAGCTCGGCCGTCGCCCAGGCGTACGCCTCTGACAAGGGCCAGGCTCCAACGGCGGTGGCGCGAAAACCGCCGCCTACCATTGACTATTTCTGGCCCAACATTGTAAGCGGATTGCATGGGATCGCAGCAGAAGATCCAGCTCATCCAGCAAGTGGTGACGCCCAAGGGCGAGCTGACGAATGTCCCGGTGAGTGTAAGCAGGGATATATTCAACCGAAAGTCAAACTAACGAGCAACTTATTTCCCTTAGATCGCCATCAATGACAATGAAAAAAATCTTGCACATATGCGCATATAATTCCCAACTGGTTCTAACCTCCCCAGTATGAAGACACGGCCAAGTCTTAGGTGAACAATGTGATCTAAGGAGATTGTGGAGCTTGCCAAGCCGCTGTCGATCCGCCTGAATAATCCCAACGATCGTTGTGGAACTGAGCTCGGCCGTCGCCCAGGCGTACGCCTCTGACAAGGGCCAGGCTCCAACGGCGGTGGCGCGAAAACCGCCGCCTACCATTGACTATTTCTGGCCCAACATTGTAAGCGGATTGCATGGGATCGCAGCAGAAGATCCAGCTCATCCAGCAAGTGGTGACGCCCAAGGGCGAGCTGACGAATGTCCCGGTGAGTGTAAGCAGGGATATATTCAACCAAAAGTCAAACTAACGAGCAACTTCTTTCCCTCAGATCGCCATCAATGACAATGAAAAAAATCTTGCACATATGCGCATATAATTCCCAACTGGTTCTAACCTCCCCAGTATGAAGACACGGCCAAGTCTTAGGTGAACAATGTGATCTAAGGAGATTGTGGAGCTTGCCAAGCCGCTGTCGATCCGCCTGAATAATCCCAACGATCGTTGTGGAACTGAGCTCGGCCGTCGCCCAGGCGTACGCCTCTGACAAGGGCCAGGCTCCAACGGCGGTGGCGCGAAAACCGCCGCCTACCATTGACAATTTCTGGCCCAACATTGTAAGCGGATTGCATGGGATCGCAGCAGAAGATCCAGCTCATCCAGCAAGTGGTGACGCCCAAGGGCGAGCTGACGAATGTCCCGGTGAGTGTAAGCAGGGATATATTCAACCAAAAGTCAAACTAACGAGCAACTTATTTCCCTCAGATCGCCATCAATGACAATGAAAAAAATCTTGCACATATGCGCATATAATTCCCAACTGGTTCTAACCTCCCCAGTATGAAGACACGGCCAAGTCTTAGGTGAACAATGTGATCTAAGGAGATTGTGGAGCTTGCCAAGCCGCTGTCGATCCGCCTGAATAATCCCAACGATCGTTGTGGAACTGAGCTCGGCCGTCGCCCAGGCGTACGCCTCTGACAAGGGCCAGGCTCCAACGGCGGTGGCGCGAAAACCGCCGCCTACCATTGACAATTTCTGGCCCAACATTGTAAGCGGATTGCATGGGATCGCAGCAGAAGATCCAGCTCATCCAGCAAGTGGTGACGCCCAAGGGCGAGCTGACGAATGTCCCGGTGAGTGTAAGCAGGGATATATTCAACCGAAAGTCAAACTAACGAGCAACTTCTTTCCCTCAGATCGCCATCAATGACAATGAAAAAAATCTTGCACATATGCGCATATAATTCCCAACTGGTTCTAACCTCCCCAGTATGAAGACACGGCCAAGTCTTAGGTGAACAATGTGATCTAAGGAGATTGTGGAGCTTGCCAAGCCGCTGTCGATCCGCCTGAATAATCCCAACGATCGTTGTGGAACTGAGCTCGGCCGTCGCCCAGGCGTACGCCTCTGACAAGGGCCAGGCTCCAACGGCGGTGGCGCGAAAACCGCCGCCTACCATTGACAATTTCTGGCCCAACATTGTAAGCGGATTGCATGGGATCGCAGCAGAAGATCCAGCTCATCCAGCAAGTGGTGACGCCCAAGGGCGAGCTGACGAATGTCCCGGTGAGTGTAAGCAGGGATATATTCAACCAAAAGTCAAACTAACGAGCAACTTCTTTCCCTCAGATCGCCATCAATGACAATGAAAAAAATCTTGCACATATGCGCATATAATTCCCAACTGGTTCTAACCTCCCCAGTATGAAAACACGGCCAAGTCTTAGGTGAACAATGTGATCTAAGGAGATTGTGGAGCTTGCCAAGCCGCTGTCGATCCGCCTGAATAATCCCAACGATCGTTGTGGAACTGAGCTCGGCCGTCGCCCAGGCGTACGCCTCTGACAAGGGCCAGGCTCCAACGGCGGTGGCGCGAAAACCGCCGCCTACCATTGACAATTTCTGGCCCAACATTGTAAGCGGATTGCATGGGATCGCAGCAGAAGATCCAGCTCATCCAGCAAGTGGTGACGCCCAAGGGCGAGCTGACGAATGTCCCGGTGAGTGTAAGCAGGGATATATTCAACCAAAAGTCAAACTAACGAGCAACTTCTTTCCCTCAGATCGCCATCAATGACAATGAAAAAAATCTTGCACATATGCGCATATAATTCCCAACTGGTTCTAACCTCCCCAGTATGAAGACACGGCCAAGTCTTAGGTGAACAATGTGATCTAAGGAGATTGTGGAGCTTGCCAAGCCGCTGTCGATCCGCCTGAATAATCCCAACGATCGTTGTGGAACTGAGCTCGGCCGTCGCCCAGGCGTACGCCTCTGACAAGGGCCAGGCTCCAACGGCGGTGGCGCGAAAACCGCCGCCTACCATTGACAATTTCTGGCCCAACATTGTAAGCGGATTGCATGGGATCGCAGCAGAAGATCCAGCTCATCCAGCAAGTGGTGACGCCCAAGGGCGAGCTGACGAATGTCCCGGTGAGTGTAAGCAGGGATATATTCAACCAAAAGTCAAACTAACGAGCAACTTCTTTCCCTCAGATCGCCATCAATGACAATGAAAAAAATCTTGCACATATGCGCATATAATTCCCAACTGGTTCTAACCTCCCCAGTATGAAGACACGGCCAAGTCTTAGGTGAACAATGTGATCTAAGGAGATTGTGGAGCTTGCCAAGCCGCTGTCGATCCGCCTGAATAATCCCAACGATCGTTGTGGAACTGAGCTCGGCCGTCGCCCAGGCGTACGCCTCTGACAAGGGCCAGGCTCCAACGGCGGTGGCGCGAAAACCGCCGCCTACCATTGACTATTTCTGGCCCAACATTGTAAGCGGATTGCATGGGATCGCAGCAGAAGATCCAGCTCATCCAGCAAGTGGTGACGCCCAAGGGCGAGCTGACGAATGTCCCGGTGAGTGTAAGCAGGGATATATTCAACCAAAAGTCAAACTAACGAGCAACTTCTTTCCCTTAGATCGCCATCAATGACAATGAAAAAAATCTTGCACATATGCGCATATAATTCCCAACTGGTTCTAACCTCCCCAGTATGAAGACACGGCCAAGTCTTAGGTGAACAATGTGATCTAAGGAGATTGTGGAGCTTGCCAAGCCGCTGTCGATCCGCCTGAATAATCCCAACGATCGTTGTGGAACTGAGCTCGGCCGTCGCCCAGGCGTACGCCTCTGACAAGGGCCAGGCTCCAACGGCGGTGGCGCGAAAACCGCCGCCTACCATTGACAATTTCTGGCCCAACATTGTAAGCGGATTGCATGGGATCGCAGCAGAAGATCCATCTCATCCAGCAAGTGGTGACGCCCAAGGGCGAGCTGACGAATGTCCCGGTGAGTGTAAGCAGGGATATATTCAACCAAAAGTCAAACTAACGAGCAACTTCTTTCCCTCAGATCGCCATCAATGACAATGAAAAAAATCTTGCACATATGCGCATATAATTCCCAACTGGTTCTAACCTCCCCAGTATGAAGACACGGCCAAGTCTTAGGTGAACAATGTGATCTAAGGAGATTGTGGAGCTTGCCAAGCCGCTGTCGATCCGCCTGAATAATCCCAACGATCGTTGTGGAACTGAGCTCGGCCGTCGCCCAGGCGTACGCCTCTGACAAGGGCCAGGCTCCAACGGCGGTGGCGCGAAAACCGCCGCCTACCATTGACAATTTCTGGCCCAACATTGTAAGCGGATTGCATGGGATCGCAGCAGAAGATCCAGCTCATCCAGCAAGTGGTGACGCCCAAGGGCGAGCTGACGAATGTCCCGGTGAGTGTAAGCAGGGATATATTCAACCAAAAGTCAAACTAACGAGCAACTTCTTTCCCTCAGATCGCCATCAATGACAATGAAAAAAATCTTGCACATATGCGCATATAATTCCCAACTGGTTCTAACCTCCCCAGTATGAAGACACGGCCAAGTCTTAGGTGAACAATGTGATCTAAGGAGATTGTGGAGCTTGCCAAGCCGCTGTCGATCCGCCTGAATAATCCCAACGATCGTTGTGGAACTGAGCTCGGCCGTCGCCCAGGCGTACGCCTCTGACAAGGGCCAGGCTCCAACGGCGGTGGCGCGAAAACCGCCGCCTACCATTGACAATTTCTGGCCCAACATTGTAAGCGGATTGCATGGGATCGCAGCAGAAGATCCAGCTCATCCAGCAAGTGGTGACGCCCAAGGGCGAGCTGACGAATGTCCCGGTGAGTGTAAGCAGGGATATATTCAACCAAAAGTCAAACTAACGAGCAACTTCTTTCCCTCAGATCGCCATCAATGACAATGAAAAAAATCTTGCACATATGCGCATATAATTCCCAACTGGTTCTAACCTCCCCAGTATGAAGACACGGCCAAGTCTTAGGTGAACAATGTGATCTAAGGAGATTGTGGAGCTTGCCAAGCCGCTGTCGATCCGCCTGAATAATCCCAACGATCGTTGTGGAACTGAGCTCGGCCGTCGCCCAGGCGTACGCCTCTGACAAGGGCCAGGCTCCAACGGCGGTGGCGCGAAAACCGCCGCCTACCATTGACAATTTCTGGCCCAACATTGTAAGCGGATTGCATGGGATCGCAGCAGAAGATCCAGCTCATCCAGCAAGTGGTGACGCCCAAGGGCGAGCTGACGAATGTCCCGGTGAGTGTAAGCAGGGATATATTCAACCAAAAGTCAAACTAACGAGCAACTTCTTTCCCTCAGATCGCCATCAATGACAATGAAAAAAATCTTGCACATATGCGCATATAATTCCCAACTGGTTCTAACCTCCCCAGTATGAAAACACGGCCAAGTCTTAGGTGAACAATGTGATCTAAGGAGATTGTGGAGCTTGCCAAGCCGCTGTCGATCCGCCTGAATAATCCCAACGATCGTTGTGGAACTGAGCTCGGCCGTCGCCCAGGCGTACGCCTCTGACAAGGGCCAGGCTCCAACGGCGGTGGCGCGAAAACCGCCGCCTACCATTGACTATTTCTGGCCCAACATTGTAAGCGGATTGCATGGGATCGCAGCAGAAGATCCAGCTCATCCAGCAAGTGGTGACGCCCAAGGGCGAGCTGACGAATGTCCCGGTGAGTGTAAGCAGGGATATATTCAACCAAAAGTCAAACTAACGAGCAACTTCTTTCCCTTAGATCGCCATCAATGACAATGAAAAAAATCTTGCACATATGCGCATATAATTCCCAACTGGTTCTAACCTCCCCAGTATGAAGACACGGCCAAGTCTTAGGTGAACAATGTGATCTAAGGAGATTGTGGAGCTTGCCAAGCCGCTGTCGATCCGCCTGAATAATCCCAACGATCGTTGTGGAACTGAGCTCGGCCGTCGCCCAGGCGTACGCCTCTGACAAGGGCCAGGCTCCAACGGCGGTGGCGCGAAAACCGCCGCCTACCATTGACAATTTCTGGCCCAACATTGTAAGCGGATTGCATGGGATCGCAGCAGAAGATCCAGCTCATCCAGCAAGTGGTGACGCCCAAGGGCGAGCTGACGAATGTCCCGGTGAGTGTAAGCAGGGATATATTCAACCAAAAGTCAAACTAACGAGCAACTTCTTTCCCTCAGATCGCCATCAATGACAATGAAAAAAATCTTGCACATATGCGCATATAATTCCCAACTGGTTCTAACCTCCCCAGTATGAAGACACGGCCAAGTCTTAGGTGAACAATGTGATCTAAGGAGATTGTGGAGCTTGCCAAGCCGCTGTCGATCCGCCTGAATAATCCCAACGATCGTTGTGGAACTGAGCTCGGCCGTCGCCCAGGCGTACGCCTCTGACAAGGGCCAGGCTCCAACGGCGGTGGCGCGAAAACCGCCGCCTACCATTGACTATTTCTGGCCCAACATTGTAAGCGGATTGCATGGGATCGCAGCAGAAGATCCAGCTCATCCAGCAAGTGGTGACGCCCAAGGGCGAGCTGACGAATGTCCCGGTGAGTGTAAGCAGGGATATATTCAACCGAAAGTCAAACTAACGAGCAACTTATTTCCCTTAGATCGCCATCAATGACAATGAAAAAAATCTTGCACATATGCGCATATAATTCCCAACTGGTTCTAACCTCCCCAGTATGAAGACACGGCCAAGTCTTAGGTGAACAATGTGATCTAAGGAGATTGTGGAGCTTGCCAAGCCGCTGTCGATCCGCCTGAATAATCCCAACGATCGTTGTGGAACTGAGCTCGGCCGTCGCCCAGGCGTACGCCTCTGACAAGGGCCAGGCTCCAACGGCGGTGGCGCGAAAACCGCCGCCTACCATTGACAATTTCTGGCCCAACATTGTAAGCGGATTGCATGGGATCGCAGCAGAAGATCCAGCTCATCCAGCAAGTGGTGACGCCCAAGGGCGAGCTGACGAATGTCCCGGTGAGTGTAAGCAGGGATATATTCAACCAAAAGTCAAACTAACGAGCAACTTCTTTCCCTCAGATCGCCATCAATGACAATGAAAAAATCTTGCACATATGCGCATATAATTCCCAACTGGTTCTAACCTCCCCAGTATGAAGACACGGCCAAGTCTTAGGTGAACAATGTGATCTAAGGAGATTGTGGAGCTTGCCAAGCCGCTGTCGATCCGCCTGAATAATCCCAACGATCGTTGTGGAACTGAGCTCGGCCGTCGCCCAGGCGTACGCCTCTGACAAGGGCCAGGCTCCAACGGCGGTGGCGCGAAAACCGCCGCCTACCATTGACTATTTCTGGCCCAACATTGTAAGCGGATTGCATGGGATCGCAGCAGAAGATCCAGCTCATCCAGCAAGTGGTGACGCCCAAGGGCGAGCTGACGAATGTCCCGGTGAGTGTAAGCAGGGATATATTCAACCAAAAGTCAAACTAACGAGCAACTTCTTTCCCTCAGATCGCCATCAATGACAATGAAAAAAATCTTGCACATATGCGCATATAATTCCCAACTGGTTCTAACCTCCCCAGTATGAAGACACGGCCAAGTCTTAGGTGAACAATGTGATCTAAGGAGATTGTGGAGCTTGCCAAGCCGCTGTCGATCCGCCTGAATAATCCCAACGATCGTTGTGGAACTGAGCTCGGCCGTCGCCCAGGCGTACGCCTCTGACAAGGGCCAGGCTCCAACGGCGGTGGCGCGAAAACCGCCGCCTACCATTGACAATTTCTGGCCCAACATTGTAAGCGGATTGCATGGGATCGCAGCAGAAGATCCAGCTCATCCAGCAAGTGGTGACGCCCAAGGGCGAGCTGACGAATGTCCCGGTGAGTGTAAGCAGGGATATATTCAACCGAAAGTCAAACTAACGAGCAACTTCTTTCCCTCAGATCGCCATCAATGACAATGAAAAAAATCTTGCACATATGCGCATATAATTCCCAACTGGTTCTAACCTCCCCAGTATGAAGACACGGCCAAGTCTTAGGTGAACAATGTGATCTAAGGAGATTGTGGAGCTTGCCAAGCCGCTGTCGATCCGCCTGAATAATCCCAACGATCGTTGTGGAACTGAGCTCGGCCGTCGCCCAGGCGTACGCCTCTGACAAGGGCCAGGCTCCAACGGCGGTGGCGCGAAAACCGCCGCCTACCATTGACAATTTCTGGCCCAACATTGTAAGCGGATTGCATGGGATCGCAGCAGAAGATCCAGCTCATCCAGCAAGTGGTGACGCCCAAGGGCGAGCTGACGAATGTCCCGGTGAGTGTAAGCAGGGATATATTCAACCAAAAGTCAAACTAACGAGCAACTTCTTTCCCTCAGATCGCCATCAATGACAATGAAAAAAATCTTGCACATATGCGCATATAATTCCCAACTGGTTCTAACCTCCCCAGTATGAAGACACGGCCAAGTCTTAGGTGAACAATGTGATCTAAGGAGATTGTGGAGCTTGCCAAGCCGCTGTCGATCCGCCTGAATAATCCCAACGATCGTTGTGGAACTGAGCTCGGCCGTCGCCCAGGCGTACGCCTCTGACAAGGGCCAGGCTCCAACGGCGGTGGCGCGAAAACCGCCGCCTACCATTGACAATTTCTGGCCCAACATTGTAAGCGGATTGCATGGGATCGCAGCAGAAGATCCATCTCATCCAGCAAGTGGTGACGCCCAAGGGCGAGCTGACGAATGTCCCGGTGAGTGTAAGCAGGGATATATTCAACCAAAAGTCAAACTAACGAGCAACTTCTTTCCCTCAGATCGCCATCAATGACAATGAAAAAAATCTTGCACATATGCGCATATAATTCCCAACTGGTTCTAACCTCCCCAGTATGAAGACACGGCCAAGTCTTAGGTGAACAATGTGATCTAAGGAGATTGTGGAGCTTGCCAAGCCGCTGTCGATCCGCCTGAATAATCCCAACGATCGTTGTGGAACTGAGCTCGGCCGTCGCCCAGGCGTACGCCTCTGACAAGGGCCAGGCTCCAACGGCGGTGGCGCGAAAACCGCCGCCTACCATTGACAATTTCTGGCCCAACATTGTAAGCGGATTGCATGGGATCGCAGCAGAAGATCCAGCTCATCCAGCAAGTGGTGACGCCCAAGGGCGAGCTGACGAATGTCCCGGTGAGTGTAAGCAGGGATATATTCAACCAAAAGTCAAACTAACGAGCAACTTCTTTCCCTCAGATCGCCATCAATGACAATGAAAAAAATCTTGCACATATGCGCATATAATTCCCAACTGGTTCTAACCTCCCCAGTATGAAGACACGGCCAAGTCTTAGGTGAACAATGTGATCTAAGGAGATTGTGGAGCTTGCCAAGCCGCTGTCGATCCGCCTGAATAATCCCAACGATCGTTGTGGAACTGAGCTCGGCCGTCGCCCAGGCGTACGCCTCTGACAAGGGCCAGGCTCCAACGGCGGTGGCGCGAAAACCGCCGCCTACCATTGACAATTTCTGGCCCAACATTGTAAGCGGATTGCATGGGATCGCAGCAGAAGATCCATCTCATCCAGCAAGTGGTGACGCCCAAGGGCGAGCTGACGAATGTCCCGGTGAGTGTAAGCAGGGATATATTCAACCAAAAGTCAAACTAACGAGCAACTTCTTTCCCTCAGATCGCCATCAATGACAATGAAAAAAATCTTGCACATATGCGCATATAATTCCCAACTGGTTCTAACCTCCCCAGTATGAAGACACGGCCAAGTCTTAGGTGAACAATGTGATCTAAGGAGATTGTGGAGCTTGCCAAGCCGCTGTCGATCCGCCTGAATAATCCCAACGATCGTTGTGGAACTGAGCTCGGCCGTCGCCCAGGCGTACGCCTCTGACAAGGGCCAGGCTCCAACGGCGGTGGCGCGAAAACCGCCGCCTACCATTGACAATTTCTGGCCCAACATTGTAAGCGGATTGCATGGGATCGCAGCAGAAGATCCAGCTCATCCAGCAAGTGGTGACGCCCAAGGGCGAGCTGACGAATGTCCCGGTGAGTGTAAGCAGGGATATATTCAACCAAAAGTCAAACTAACGAGCAACTTCTTTCCCTCAGATCGCCATCAATGACAATGAAAAAAATCTTGCACATATGCGCATATAATTCCCAACTGGTTCTAACCTCCCCAGTATGAAGACACGGCCAAGTCTTAGGTGAACAATGTGATCTAAGGAGATTGTGGAGCTTGCCAAGCCGCTGTCGATCCGCCTGAATAATCCCAACGATCGTTGTGGAACTGAGCTCGGCCGTCGCCCAGGCGTACGCCTCTGACAAGGGCCAGGCTCCAACGGCGGTGGCGCGAAAACCGCCGCCTACCATTGACAATTTCTGGCCCAACATTGTAAGCGGATTGCATGGGATCGCAGCAGAAGATCCAGCTCATCCAGCAAGTGGTGACGCCCAAGGGCGAGCTGACGAATGTCCCGGTGAGTGTAAGCAGGGATATATTCAACCAAAAGTCAAACTAACGAGCAACTTCTTTCCCTCAGATCGCCATCAATGACAATGAAAAAAATCTTGCACATATGCGCATATAATTCCCAACTGGTTCTAACCTCCCCAGTATGAAGACACGGCCAAGTCTTAGGTGAACAATGTGATCTAAGGAGATTGTGGAGCTTGCCAAGCCGCTGTCGATCCGCCTGAATAATCCCAACGATCGTTGTGGAACTGAGCTCGGCCGTCGCCCAGGCGTACGCCTCTGACAAGGGCCAGGCTCCAACGGCGGTGGCGCGAAAACCGCCGCCTACCATTGACAATTTCTGGCCCAACATTGTAAGCGGATTGCATGGGATCGCAGCAGAAGATCCAGCTCATCCAGCAAGTGGTGACGCCCAAGGGCGAGCTGACGAATGTCCCGGTGAGTGTAAGCAGGGATATATTCAACCGAAAGTCAAACTAACGAGCAACTTCTTTCCCTCAGATCGCCATCAATGACAATGAAAAAAATCTTGCACATATGCGCATATAATTCCCAACTGGTTCTAACCTCCCCAGTATGAAGACACGGCCAAGTCTTAGGTGAACAATGTGATCTAAGGAGATTGTGGAGCTTGCCAAGCCGCTGTCGATCCGCCTGAATAATCCCAACGATCGTTGTGGAACTGAGCTCGGCCGTCGCCCAGGCGTACGCCTCTGACAAGGGCCAGGCTCCAACGGCGGTGGCGCGAAAACCGCCGCCTACCATTGACAATTTCTGGCCCAACATTGTAAGCGGATTGCATGGGATCGCAGCAGAAGATCCATCTCATCCAGCAAGTGGTGACGCCCAAGGGCGAGCTGACGAATGTCCCGGTGAGTGTAAGCAGGGATATATTCAACCAAAAGTCAAACTAACGAGCAACTTCTTTCCCTCAGATCGCCATCAATGACAATGAAAAAAATCTTGCACATATGCGCATATAATTCCCAACTGGTTCTAACCTCCCCAGTATGAAGACACGGCCAAGTCTTAGGTGAACAATGTGATCTAAGGAGATTGTGGAGCTTGCCAAGCCGCTGTCGATCCGCCTGAATAATCCCAACGATCGTTGTGGAACTGAGCTCGGCCGTCGCCCAGGCGTACGCCTCTGACAAGGGCCAGGCTCCAACGGCGGTGGCGCGAAAACCGCCGCCTACCATTGACAATTTCTGGCCCAACATTGTAAGCGGATTGCATGGGATCGCAGCAGAAGATCCAGCTCATCCAGCAAGTGGTGACGCCCAAGGGCGAGCTGACGAATGTCCCGGTGAGTGTAAGCAGGGATATATTCAACCAAAAGTCAAACTAACGAGCAACTTCTTTCCCTCAGATCGCCATCAATGACAATGAAAAAAATCTTGCACATATGCGCATATAATTCCCAACTGGTTCTAACCTCCCCAGTATGAAGACACGGCCAAGTCTTAGGTGAACAATGTGATCTAAGGAGATTGTGGAGCTTGCCAAGCCGCTGTCGATCCGCCTGAATAATCCCAACGATCGTTGTGGAACTGAGCTCGGCCGTCGCCCAGGCGTACGCCTCTGACAAGGGCCAGGCTCCAACGGCGGTGGCGCGAAAACCGCCGCCTACCATTGACAATTTCTGGCCCAACATTGTAAGCGGATTGCATGGGATCGCAGCAGAAGATCCAGCTCATCCAGCAAGTGGTGACGCCCAAGGGCGAGCTGACGAATGTCCCGGTGAGTGTAAGCAGGGATATATTCAACCAAAAGTCAAACTAACGAGCAACTTCTTTCCCTCAGATCGCCATCAATGACAATGAAAAAAATCTTGCACATATGCGCATATAATTCCCAACTGGTTCTAACCTCCCCAGTATGAAGACACGGCCAAGTCTTAGGTGAACAATGTGATCTAAGGAGATTGTGGAGCTTGCCAAGCCGCTGTCGATCCGCCTGAATAATCCCAACGATCGTTGTGGAACTGAGCTCGGCCGTCGCCCAGGCGTACGCCTCTGACAAGGGCCAGGCTCCAACGGCGGTGGCGCGAAAACCGCCGCCTACCATTGACAATTTCTGGCCCAACATTGTAAGCGGATTGCATGGGATCGCAGCAGAAGATCCATCTCATCCAGCAAGTGGTGACGCCCAAGGGCGAGCTGACGAATGTCCCGGTGAGTGTAAGCAGGGATATATTCAACCAAAAGTCAAACTAACGAGCAACTTCTTTCCCTCAGATCGCCATCAATGACAATGAAAAAAATCTTGCACATATGCGCATATAATTCCCAACTGGTTCTAACCTCCCCAGTATGAAGACACGGCCAAGTCTTAGGTGAACAATGTGATCTAAGGAGATTGTGGAGCTTGCCAAGCCGCTGTCGATCCGCCTGAATAATCCCAACGATCGTTGTGGAACTGAGCTCGGCCGTCGCCCAGGCGTACGCCTCTGACAAGGGCCAGGCTCCAACGGCGGTGGCGCGAAAACCGCCGCCTACCATTGACAATTTCTGGCCCAACATTGTAAGCGGATTGCATGGGATCGCAGCAGAAGATCCAGCTCATCCAGCAAGTGGTGACGCCCAAGGGCGAGCTGACGAATGTCCCGGTGAGTGTAAGCAGGGATATATTCAACCAAAAGTCAAACTAACGAGCAACTTCTTTCCCTCAGATCGCCATCAATGACAATGAAAAAAATCTTGCACATATGCGCATATAATTCCCAACTGGTTCTAACCTCCCCAGTATGAAGACACGGCCAAGTCTTAGGTGAACAATGTGATCTAAGGAGATTGTGGAGCTTGCCAAGCCGCTGTCGATCCGCCTGAATAATCCCAACGATCGTTGTGGAACTGAGCTCGGCCGTCGCCCAGGCGTACGCCTCTGACAAGGGCCAGGCTCCAACGGCGGTGGCGCGAAAACCGCCGCCTACCATTGACAATTTCTGGCCCAACATTGTAAGCGGATTGCATGGGATCGCAGCAGAAGATCCAGCTCATCCAGCAAGTGGTGACGCCCAAGGGCGAGCTGACGAATGTCCCGGTGAGTGTAAGCAGGGATATATTCAACCAAAAGTCAAACTAACGAGCAACTTCTTTCCCTCAGATCGCCATCAATGACAATGAAAAAAATCTTGCACATATGCGCATATAATTCCCAACTGGTTCTAACCTCCCCAGTATGAAGACACGGCCAAGTCTTAGGTGAACAATGTGATCTAAGGAGATTGTGGAGCTTGCCAAGCCGCTGTCGATCCGCCTGAATAATCCCAACGATCGTTGTGGAACTGAGCTCGGCCGTCGCCCAGGCGTACGCCTCTGACAAGGGCCAGGCTCCAACGGCGGTGGCGCGAAAACCGCCGCCTACCATTGACAATTTCTGGCCCAACATTGTAAGCGGATTGCATGGGATCGCAGCAGAAGATCCAGCTCATCCAGCAAGTGGTGACGCCCAAGGGCGAGCTGACGAATGTCCCGGTGAGTGTAAGCAGGGATATATTCAACCAAAAGTCAAACTAACGAGCAACTTCTTTCCCTCAGATCGCCATCAATGACAATGAAAAAAATCTTGCACATATGCGCATATAATTCCCAACTGGTTCTAACCTCCCCAGTATGAAGACACGGCCAAGTCTTAGGTGAACAATGTGATCTAAGGAGATTGTGGAGCTTGCCAAGCCGCTGTCGATCCGCCTGAATAATCCCAACGATCGTTGTGGAACTGAGCTCGGCCGTCGCCCAGGCGTACGCCTCTGACAAGGGCCAGGCTCCAACGGCGGTGGCGCGAAAACCGCCGCCTACCATTGACAATTTCTGGCCCAACATTGTAAGCGGATTGCATGGGATCGCAGCAGAAGATCCATCTCATCCAGCAAGTGGTGACGCCCAAGGGCGAGCTGACGAATGTCCCGGTGAGTGTAAGCAGGGATATATTCAACCAAAAGTCAAACTAACGAGCAACTTCTTTCCCTCAGATCGCCATCAATGACAATGAAAAAAATCTTGCACATATGCGCATATAATTCCCAACTGGTTCTAACCTCCCCAGTATGAAAACACGGCCAAGTCTTAGGTGAACAATGTGATCTAAGGAGATTGTGGAGCTTGCCAAGCCGCTGTCGATCCGCCTGAATAATCCCAACGATCGTTGTGGAACTGAGCTCGGCCGTCGCCCAGGCGTACGCCTCTGACAAGGGCCAGGCTCCAACGGCGGTGGCGCGAAAACCGCCGCCTACCATTGACAATTTCTGGCCCAACATTGTAAGCGGATTGCATGGGATCGCAGCAGAAGATCCAGCTCATCCAGCAAGTGGTGACGCCCAAGGGCGAGCTGACGAATGTCCCGGTGAGTGTAAGCAGGGATATATTCAACCAAAAGTCAAACTAACGAGCAACTTCTTTCCCTCAGATCGCCATCAATGACAATGAAAAAAATCTTGCACATATGCGCATATAATTCCCAACTGGTTCTAACCTCCCCAGTATGAAGACACGGCCAAGTCTTAGGTGAACAATGTGATCTAAGGAGATTGTGGAGCTTGCCAAGCCGCTGTCGATCCGCCTGAATAATCCCAACGATCGTTGTGGAACTGAGCTCGGCCGTCGCCCAGGCGTACGCCTCTGACAAGGGCCAGGCTCCAACGGCGGTGGCGCGAAAACCGCCGCCTACCATTGACAATTTCTGGCCCAACATTGTAAGCGGATTGCATGGGATCGCAGCAGAAGATCCAGCTCATCCAGCAAGTGGTGACGCCCAAGGGGGGGCTGACGAATGTCCCGGTGAGTGTAAGCAGGGATATATTCAACCAAAAGTCAAACTAACGAGCAACTTCTTTCCCTCAGATCGCCATCAATGACAATGAAAAAAATCTTGCACATATGCGCATATAATTCCCAACTGGTTCTAACCTCCCCAGTATGAAGACACGGCCAAGTCTTAGGTGAACAATGTGATCTAAGGAGATTGTGGAGCTTGCCAAGCCGCTGTCGATCCGCCTGAATAATCCCAACGATCGTTGTGGAACTGAGCTCGGCCGTCGCCCAGGCGTACGCCTCTGACAAGGGCCAGGCTCCAACGGCGGTGGCGCGAAAACCGCCGCCTACCATTGACAATTTCTGGCCCAACATTGTAAGCGGATTGCATGGGATCGCAGCAGAAGATCCATCTCATCCAGCAAGTGGTGACGCCCAAGGGCGAGCTGACGAATGTCCCGGTGAGTGTAAGCAGGGATATATTCAACCAAAAGTCAAACTAACGAGCAACTTCTTTCCCTCAGATCGCCATCAATGACAATGAAAAAAATCTTGCACATATGCGCATATAATTCCCAACTGGTTCTAACCTCCCCAGTATGAAGACACGGCCAAGTCTTAGGTGAACAATGTGATCTAAGGAGATTGTGGAGCTTGCCAAGCCGCTGTCGATCCGCCTGAATAATCCCAACGATCGTTGTGGAACTGAGCTCGGCCGTCGCCCAGGCGTACGCCTCTGACAAGGGCCAGGCTCCAACGGCGGTGGCGCGAAAACCGCCGCCTACCATTGACAATTTCTGGCCCAACATTGTAAGCGGATTGCATGGGATCGCAGCAGAAGATCCAGCTCATCCAGCAAGTGGTGACGCCCAAGGGCGAGCTGACGAATGTCCCGGTGAGTGTAAGCAGGGATATATTCAACCAAAAGTCAAACTAACGAGCAACTTCTTTCCCTCAGATCGCCATCAATGACAATGAAAAAAATCTTGCACATATGCGCATATAATTCCCAACTGGTTCTAACCTCCCCAGTATGAAGACACGGCCAAGTCTTAGGTGAACAATGTGATCTAAGGAGATTGTGGAGCTTGCCAAGCCGCTGTCGATCCGCCTGAATAATCCCAACGATCGTTGTGGAACTGAGCTCGGCCGTCGCCCAGGCGTACGCCTCTGACAAGGGCCAGGCTCCAACGGCGGTGGCGCGAAAACCGCCGCCTACCATTGACAATTTCTGGCCCAACATTGTAAGCGGATTGCATGGGATCGCAGCAGAAGATCCAGCTCATCCAGCAAGTGGTGACGCCCAAGGGCGAGCTGACGAATGTCCCGGTGAGTGTAAGCAGGGATATATTCAACCAAAAGTCAAACTAACGAGCAACTTCTTTCCCTCAGATCGCCATCAATGACAATGAAAAAAATCTTGCACATATGCGCATATAATTCCCAACTGGTTCTAACCTCCCCAGTATGAAGACACGGCCAAGTCTTAGGTGAACAATGTGATCTAAGGAGATTGTGGAGCTTGCCAAGCCGCTGTCGATCCGCCTGAATAATCCCAACGATCGTTGTGGAACTGAGCTCGGCCGTCGCCCAGGCGTACGCCTCTGACAAGGGCCAGGCTCCAACGGCGGTGGCGCGAAAACCGCCGCCTACCATTGACAATTTCTGGCCCAACATTGTAAGCGGATTGCATGGGATCGCAGCAGAAGATCCAGCTCATCCAGCAAGTGGTGACGCCCAAGGGCGAGCTGACGAATGTCCCGGTGAGTGTAAGCAGGGATATATTCAACCGAAAGTCAAACTAACGAGCAACTTCTTTCCCTCAGATCGCCATCAATGACAATGAAAAAAATCTTGCACATATGCGCATATAATTCCCAACTGGTTCTAACCTCCCCAGTATGAAGACACGGCCAAGTCTTAGGTGAACAATGTGATCTAAGGAGATTGTGGAGCTTGCCAAGCCGCTGTCGATCCGCCTGAATAATCCCAACGATCGTTGTGGAACTGAGCTCGGCCGTCGCCCAGGCGTACGCCTCTGACAAGGGCCAGGCTCCAACGGCGGTGGCGCGAAAACCGCCGCCTACCATTGACAATTTCTGGCCCAACATTGTAAGCGGATTGCATGGGATCGCAGCAGAAGATCCAGCTCATCCAGCAAGTGGTGACGCCCAAGGGCGAGCTGACGAATGTCCCGGTGAGTGTAAGCAGGGATATATTCAACCAAAAGTCAAACTAACGAGCAACTTCTTTCCCTCAGATCGCCATCAATGACAATGAAAAAAATCTTGCACATATGCGCATATAATTCCCAACTGGTTCTAACCTCCCCAGTATGAAGACACGGCCAAGTCTTAGGTGAACAATGTGATCTAAGGAGATTGTGGAGCTTGCCAAGCCGCTGTCGATCCGCCTGAATAATCCCAACGATCGTTGTGGAACTGAGCTCGGCCGTCGCCCAGGCGTACGCCTCTGACAAGGGCCAGGCTCCAACGGCGGTGGCGCGAAAACCGCCGCCTACCATTGACAATTTCTGGCCCAACATTGTAAGCGGATTGCATGGGATCGCAGCAGAAGATCCAGCTCATCCAGCAAGTGGTGACGCCCAAGGGCGAGCTGACGAATGTCCCGGTGAGTGTAAGCAGGGATATATTCAACCAAAAGTCAAACTAACGAGCAACTTCTTTCCCTCAGATCGCCATCAATGACAATGAAAAAAATCTTGCACATATGCGCATATAATTCCCAACTGGTTCTAACCTCCCCAGTATGAAGACACGGCCAAGTCTTAGGTGAACAATGTGATCTAAGGAGATTGTGGAGCTTGCCAAGCCGCTGTCGATCCGCCTGAATAATCCCAACGATCGTTGTGGAACTGAGCTCGGCCGTCGCCCAGGCGTACGCCTCTGACAAGGGCCAGGCTCCAACGGCGGTGGCGCGGCGCAAAACCGCCGCCTACCATTGACAATTTCTGGCCCAACATTGTAAGCGGATTGCATGGGATCGCAGCAGAAGATCCAGCTCATCCAGCAAGTGGTGACGCCCAAGGGCGAGCTGACGAATGTCCCGGTGAGTGTAAGCAGGGATATATTCAACCGAAAGTCAAACTAACGAGCAACTTATTTCCCTTAGATCGCCATCAATGACAATGAAAAAAATCTTGCACATATGCGCATATAATTCCCAACTGGTTCTAACCTCCCCAGTATGAAGACACGGCCAAGTCTTAGGTGAACAATGTGATCTAAGGAGATTGTGGAGCTTGCCAAGCCGCTGTCGATCCGCCTGAATAATCCCAACGATCGTTGTGGAACTGAGCTCGGCCGTCGCCCAGGCGTACGCCTCTGACAAGGGCCAGGCTCCAACGGCGGTGGCGCGAAAACCGCCGCCTACCATTGACAATTTCTGGCCCAACATTGTAAGCGGATTGCATGGGATCGCAGCAGAAGATCCAGCTCATCCAGCAAGTGGTGACGCCCAAGGGCGAGCTGACGAATGTCCCGGTGAGTGTAAGCAGGGATATATTCAACCAAAAGTCAAACTAACGAGCAACTTCTTTCCCTCAGATCGCCATCAATGACAATGAAAAAAATCTTGCACATATGCGCATATAATTCCCAACTGGTTCTAACCTCCCCAGTATGAAGACACGGCCAAGTCTTAGGTGAACAATGTGATCTAAGGAGATTGTGGAGCTTGCCAAGCCGCTGTCGATCCGCCTGAATAATCCCAACGATCGTTGTGGAACTGAGCTCGGCCGTCGCCCAGGCGTACGCCTCTGACAAGGGCCAGGCTCCAACGGCGGTGGCGCGAAAACCGCCGCCTACCATTGACAATTTCTGGCCCAACATTGTAAGCGGATTGCATGGGATCGCAGCAGAAGATCCAGCTCATCCAGCAAGTGGTGACGCCCAAGGGCGAGCTGACGAATGTCCCGGTGAGTGTAAGCAGGGATATATTCAACCAAAAGTCAAACTAACGAGCAACTTCTTTCCCTCAGATCGCCATCAATGACAATGAAAAAAATCTTGCACATATGCGCATATAATTCCCAACTGGTTCTAACCTCCCCAGTATGAAGACACGGCCAAGTCTTAGGTGAACAATGTGATCTAAGGAGATTGTGGAGCTTGCCAAGCCGCTGTCGATCCGCCTGAATAATCCCAACGATCGTTGTGGAACTGAGCTCGGCCGTCGCCCAGGCGTACGCCTCTGACAAGGGCCAGGCTCCAACGGCGGTGGCGCGAAAACCGCCGCCTACCATTGACAATTTCTGGCCCAACATTGTAAGCGGATTGCATGGGATCGCAGCAGAAGATCCAGCTCATCCAGCAAGTGGTGACGCCCAAGGGCGAGCTGACGAATGTCCCGGTGAGTGTAAGCAGGGATATATTCAACCGAAAGTCAAACTAACGAGCAACTTCTTTCCCTCAGATCGCCATCAATGACAATGAAAAAAATCTTGCACATATGCGCATATAATTCCCAACTGGTTCTAACCTCCCCAGTATGAAGACACGGCCAAGTCTTAGGTGAACAATGTGATCTAAGGAGATTGTGGAGCTTGCCAAGCCGCTGTCGATCCGCCTGAATAATCCCAACGATCGTTGTGGAACTGAGCTCGGCCGTCGCCCAGGCGTACGCCTCTGACAAGGGCCAGGCTCCAACGGCGGTGGCGCGAAAACCGCCGCCTACCATTGACAATTTCTGGCCCAACATTGTAAGCGGATTGCATGGGATCGCAGCAGAAGATCCAGCTCATCCAGCAAGTGGTGACGCCCAAGGGCGAGCTGACGAATGTCCCGGTGAGTGTAAGCAGGGATATATTCAACCAAAAGTCAAACTAACGAGCAACTTCTTTCCCTCAGATCGCCATCAATGACAATGAAAAAAATCTTGCACATATGCGCATATAATTCCCAACTGGTTCTAACCTCCCCAGTATGAAGACACGGCCAAGTCTTAGGTGAACAATGTGATCTAAGGAGATTGTGGAGCTTGCCAAGCCGCTGTCGATCCGCCTGAATAATCCCAACGATCGTTGTGGAACTGAGCTCGGCCGTCGCCCAGGCGTACGCCTCTGACAAGGGCCAGGCTCCAACGGCGGTGGCGCGAAAACCGCCGCCTACCATTGACAATTTCTGGCCCAACATTGTAAGCGGATTGCATGGGATCGCAGCAGAAGATCCAGCTCATCCAGCAAGTGGTGACGCCCAAGGGCGAGCTGACGAATGTCCCGGTGAGTGTAAGCAGGGATATATTCAACCAAAAGTCAAACTAACGAGCAACTTCTTTCCCTCAGATCGCCATCAATGACAATGAAAAAAATCTTGCACATATGCGCATATAATTCCCAACTGGTTCTAACCTCCCCAGTATGAAGACACGGCCAAGTCTTAGGTGAACAATGTGATCTAAGGAGATTGTGGAGCTTGCCAAGCCGCTGTCGATCCGCCTGAATAATCCCAACGATCGTTGTGGAACTGAGCTCGGCCGTCGCCCAGGCGTACGCCTCTGACAAGGGCCAGGCTCCAACGGCGGTGGCGCGAAAACCGCCGCCTACCATTGACAATTTCTGGCCCAACATTGTAAGCGGATTGCATGGGATCGCAGCAGAAGATCCAGCTCATCCAGCAAGTGGTGACGCCCAAGGGCGAGCTGACGAATGTCCCGGTGAGTGTAAGCAGGGATATATTCAACCAAAAGTCAAACTAACGAGCAACTTCTTTCCCTCAGATCGCCATCAATGACAATGAAAAAAATCTTGCACATATGCGCATATAATTCCCAACTGGTTCTAACCTCCCCAGTATGAAGACACGGCCAAGTCTTAGGTGAACAATGTGATCTAAGGAGATTGTGGAGCTTGCCAAGCCGCTGTCGATCCGCCTGAATAATCCCAACGATCGTTGTGGAACTGAGCTCGGCCGTCGCCCAGGCGTACGCCTCTGACAAGGGCCAGGCTCCAACGGCGGTGGCGCGAAAACCGCCGCCTACCATTGACAATTTCTGGCCCAACATTGTAAGCGGATTGCATGGGATCGCAGCAGAAGATCCAGCTCATCCAGCAAGTGGTGACGCCCAAGGGCGAGCTGACGAATGTCCCGGTGAGTGTAAGCAGGGATATATTCAACCAAAAGTCAAACTAACGAGCAACTTCTTTCCCTCAGATCGCCATCAATGACAATGAAAAAAATCTTGCACATATGCGCATATAATTCCCAACTGGTTCTAACCTCCCCAGTATGAAGACACGGCCAAGTCTTAGGTGAACAATGTGATCTAAGGAGATTGTGGAGCTTGCCAAGCCGCTGTCGATCCGCCTGAATAATCCCAACGATCGTTGTGGAACTGAGCTCGGCCGTCGCCCAGGCGTACGCCTCTGACAAGGGCCAGGCTCCAACGGCGGTGGCGCGAAAACCGCCGCCTACCATTGACAATTTCTGGCCCAACATTGTAAGCGGATTGCATGGGATCGCAGCAGAAGATCCAGCTCATCCAGCAAGTGGTGACGCCCAAGGGCGAGCTGACGAATGTCCCGGTGAGTGTAAGCAGGGATATATTCAACCAAAAGTCAAACTAACGAGCAACTTCTTTCCCTCAGATCGCCATCAATGACAATGAAAAAAATCTTGCACATATGCGCATATAATTCCCAACTGGTTCTAACCTCCCCAGTATGAAGACACGGCCAAGTCTTAGGTGAACAATGTGATCTAAGGAGATTGTGGAGCTTGCCAAGCCGCTGTCGATCCGCCTGAATAATCCCAACGATCGTTGTGGAACTGAGCTCGGCCGTCGCCCAGGCGTACGCCTCTGACAAGGGCCAGGCTCCAACGGCGGTGGCGCGAAAACCGCCGCCTACCATTGACAATTTCTGGCCCAACATTGTAAGCGGATTGCATGGGATCGCAGCAGAAGATCCAGCTCATCCAGCAAGTGGTGACGCCCAAGGGCGAGCTGACGAATGTCCCGGTGAGTGTAAGCAGGGATATATTCAACCAAAAGTCAAACTAACGAGCAACTTCTTTCCCTCAGATCGCCATCAATGACAATGAAAAAAATCTTGCACATATGCGCATATAATTCCCAACTGGTTCTAACCTCCCCAGTATGAAGACACGGCCAAGTCTTAGGTGAACAATGTGATCTAAGGAGATTGTGGAGCTTGCCAAGCCGCTGTCGATCCGCCTGAATAATCCCAACGATCGTTGTGGAACTGAGCTCGGCCGTCGCCCAGGCGTACGCCTCTGACAAGGGCCAGGCTCCAACGGCGGTGGCGCGAAAACCGCCGCCTACCATTGACAATTTCTGGCCCAACATTGTAAGCGGATTGCATGGGATCGCAGCAGAAGATCCAGCTCATCCAGCAAGTGGTGACGCCCAAGGGCGAGCTGACGAATGTCCCGGTGAGTGTAAGCAGGGATATATTCAACCAAAAGTCAAACTAACGAGCAACTTCTTTCCCTCAGATCGCCATCAATGACAATGAAAAAAATCTTGCACATATGCGCATATAATTCCCAACTGGTTCTAACCTCCCCAGTATGAAGACACGGCCAAGTCTTAGGTGAACAATGTGATCTAAGGAGATTGTGGAGCTTGCCAAGCCGCTGTCGATCCGCCTGAATAATCCCAACGATCGTTGTGGAACTGAGCTCGGCCGTCGCCCAGGCGTACGCCTCTGACAAGGGCCAGGCTCCAACGGCGGTGGCGCGAAAACCGCCGCCTACCATTGACAATTTCTGGCCCAACATTGTAAGCGGATTGCATGGGATCGCAGCAGAAGATCCAGCTCATCCAGCAAGTGGTGACGCCCAAGGGCGAGCTGACGAATGTCCCGGTGAGTGTAAGCAGGGATATATTCAACCAAAAGTCAAACTAACGAGCAACTTCTTTCCCTCAGATCGCCATCAATGACAATGAAAAAAATCTTGCACATATGCGCATATAATTCCCAACTGGTTCTAACCTCCCCAGTATGAAGACACGGCCAAGTCTTAGGTGAACAATGTGATCTAAGGAGATTGTGGAGTTTGCCAAGCCGCTGTCGATCCGCCTGAATAATCCCAACGATCGTTGTGGAACTGAGCTCGGCCGTCGCCCAGGCGTACGCCTCTGACAAGGGCCAGGCTCCAACGGCGGTGGCGCGAAAACCGCCGCCTACCATTGACAATTTCTGGCCCAACATTGTAAGCGGATTGCATGGGATCGCAGCAGAAGATCCAGCTCATCCAGCAAGTGGTGACGCCCAAGGGCGAGCTGACGAATGTCCCGGTGAGTGTAAGCAGGGATATATTCAACCAAAAGTCAAACTAACGAGCAACTTATTTCCCTCAGATCGCCATCAATGACAATGAAAAAAATCTTGCACATATGCGCATATAATTCCCAACTGGTTCTAACCTCCCCAGTATGAAGACACGGCCAAGTCTTAGGTGAACAATGTGATCTAAGGAGATTGTGGAGCTTGCCAAGCCGCTGTCGATCCGCCTGAATAATCCCAACGATCGTTGTGGAACTGAGCTCGGCCGTCGCCCAGGCGTACGCCTCTGACAAGGGCCAGGCTCCAACGGCGGTGGCGCGAAAACCGCCGCCTACCATTGACAATTTCTGGCCCAACATTGTAAGCGGATTGCATGGGATCGCAGCAGAAGATCCAGCTCATCCAGCAAGTGGTGACGCCCAAGGGCGAGCTGACGAATGTCCCGGTGAGTGTAAGCAGGGATATATTCAACCAAAAGTCAAACTAACGAGCAACTTCTTTCCCTTAGATCGCCATCAATGACAATGAAAAAAATCTTGCACATATGCGCATATAATTCCCAACTGGTTCTAACCTCCCCAGTATGAAGACACGGCCAAGTCTTAGGTGAACAATGTGATCTAAGGAGATTGTGGAGCTTGCCAAGCCGCTGTCGATCCGCCTGAATAATCCCAACGATCGTTGTGGAACTGAGCTCGGCCGTCGCCCAGGCGTACGCCTCTGACAAGGGCCAGGCTCCAACGGCGGTGGCGCGAAAACCGCCGCCTACCATTGACAATTTCTGGCCCAACATTGTAAGCGGATTGCATGGGATCGCAGCAGAAGATCCAGCTCATCCAGCAAGTGGTGACGCCCAAGGGCGAGCTGACGAATGTCCCGGTGAGTGTAAGCAGGGATATATTCAACCAAAAGTCAAACTAACGAGCAACTTCTTTCCCTCAGATCGCCATCAATGACAATGAAAAAAATCTTGCACATATGCGCATATAATTCCCAACTGGTTCTAACCTCCCCAGTATGAAGACACGGCCAAGTCTTAGGTGAACAATGTGATCTAAGGAGATTGTGGAGCTTGCCAAGCCGCTGTCGATCCGCCTGAATAATCCCAACGATCGTTGTGGAACTGAGCTCGGCCGTCGCCCAGGCGTACGCCTCTGACAAGGGCCAGGCTCCAACGGCGGTGGCGCGAAAACCGCCGCCTACCATTGACAATTTCTGGCCCAACATTGTAAGCGGATTGCATGGGATCGCAGCAGAAGATCCAGCTCATCCAGCAAGTGGTGACGCCCAAGGGCGAGCTGACGAATGTCCCGGTGAGTGTAAGCAGGGATATATTCAACCAAAAGTCAAACTAACGAGCAACTTCTTTCCCTCAGATCGCCATCAATGACAATGAAAAAAATCTTGCACATATGCGCATATAATTCCCAACTGGTTCTAACCTCCCCAGTATGAAGACACGGCCAAGTCTTAGGTGAACAATGTGATCTAAGGAGATTGTGGAGCTTGCCAAGCCGCTGTCGATCCGCCTGAATAATCCCAACGATCGTTGTGGAACTGAGCTCGGCCGTCGCCCAGGCGTACGCCTCTGACAAGGGCCAGGCTCCAACGGCGGTGGCGCGAAAACCGCCGCCTACCATTGACAATTTCTGGCCCAACATTGTAAGCGGATTGCATGGGATCGCAGCAGAAGATCCAGCTCATCCAGCAAGTGGTGACGCCCAAGGGCGAGCTGACGAATGTCCCGGTGAGTGTAAGCAGGGATATATTCAACCGAAAAGTCAAACTAACGAGCAACTTCTTTCCCTCAGATCGCCATCAATGACAATGAAAAAAATCTTGCACATATGCGCATATAATTCCCAACTGGTTCTAACCTCCCCAGTATGAAGACACGGCCAAGTCTTAGGTGAACAATGTGATCTAAGGAGATTGTGGAGCTTGCCAAGCCGCTGTCGATCCGCCTGAATAATCCCAACGATCGTTGTGGAACTGAGCTCGGCCGTCGCCCAGGCGTACGCCTCTGACAAGGGCCAGGCTCCAACGGCGGTGGCGCGAAAACCGCCGCCTACCATTGACAATTTCTGGCCCAACATTGTAAGCGGATTGCATGGGATCGCAGCAGAAGATCCAGCTCATCCAGCAAGTGGTGACGCCCAAGGGCGAGCTGACGAATGTCCCGGTGAGTGTAAGCAGGGATATATTCAACCAAAAGTCAAACTAACGAGCAACTTCTTTCCCTCAGATCGCCATCAATGACAATGAAAAAAATCTTGCACATATGCGCATATAATTCCCAACTGGTTCTAACCTCCCCAGTATGAAGACACGGCCAAGTCTTAGGTGAACAATGTGATCTAAGGAGATTGTGGAGCTTGCCAAGCCGCTGTCGATCCGCCTGAATAATCCCAACGATCGTTGTGGAACTGAGCTCGGCCGTCGCCCAGGCGTACGCCTCTGACAAGGGCCAGGCTCCAACGGCGGTGGCGCGAAAACCGCCGCCTACCATTGACAATTTCTGGCCCAACATTGTAAGCGGATTGCATGGGATCGCAGCAGAAGATCCAGCTCATCCAGCAAGTGGTGACGCCCAAGGGCGAGCTGACGAATGTCCCGGTGAGTGTAAGCAGGGATATATTCAACCAAAAGTCAAACTAACGAGCAACTTCTTTCCCTCAGATCGCCATCAATGACAATGAAAAAAATCTTGCACATATGCGCATATAATTCCCAACTGGTTCTAACCTCCCCAGTATGAAGACACGGCCAAGTCTTAGGTGAACAATGTGATCTAAGGAGATTGTGGAGCTTGCCAAGCCGCTGTCGATCCGCCTGAATAATCCCAACGATCGTTGTGGAACTGAGCTCGGCCGTCGCCCAGGCGTACGCCTCTGACAAGGGCCAGGCTCCAACGGCGGTGGCGCGAAAACCGCCGCCTACCATTGACAATTTCTGGCCCAACATTGTAAGCGGATTGCATGGGATCGCAGCAGAAGATCCAGCTCATCCAGCAAGTGGTGACGCCCAAGGGCGAGCTGACGAATGTCCCGGTGAGTGTAAGCAGGGATATATTCAACCAAAAGTCAAACTAACGAGCAACTTCTTTCCCTCAGATCGCCATCAATGACAATGAAAAAAATCTTGCACATATGCGCATATAATTCCCAACTGGTTCTAACCTCCCCAGTATGAAGACACGGCCAAGTCTTAGGTGAACAATGTGATCTAAGGAGATTGTGGAGCTTGCCAAGCCGCTGTCGATCCGCCTGAATAATCCCAACGATCGTTGTGGAACTGAGCTCGGCCGTCGCCCAGGCGTACGCCTCTGACAAGGGCCAGGCTCCAACGGCGGTGGCGCGAAAACCGCCGCCTACCATTGACAATTTCTGGCCCAACATTGTAAGCGGATTGCATGGGATCGCAGCAGAAGATCCAGCTCATCCAGCAAGTGGTGACGCCCAAGGGCGAGCTGACGAATGTCCCGGTGAGTGTAAGCAGGGATATATTCAACCAAAAGTCAAACTAACGAGCAACTTCTTTCCCTCAGATCGCCATCAATGACAATGAAAAAAATCTTGCACATATGCGCATATAATTCCCAACTGGTTCTAACCTCCCCAGTATGAAGACACGGCCAAGTCTTAGGTGAACAATGTGATCTAAGGAGATTGTGGAGCTTGCCAAGCCGCTGTCGATCCGCCTGAATAATCCCAACGATCGTTGTGGAACTGAGCTCGGCCGTCGCCCAGGCGTACGCCTCTGACAAGGGCCAGGCTCCAACGGCGGTGGCGCGAAAACCGCCGCCTACCATTGACAATTTCTGGCCCAACATTGTAAGCGGATTGCATGGGATCGCAGCAGAAGATCCAGCTCATCCAGCAAGTGGTGACGCCCAAGGGCGAGCTGACGAATGTCCCGGTGAGTGTAAGCAGGGATATATTCAACCAAAAGTCAAACTAACGAGCAACTTCTTTCCCTCAGATCGCCATCAATGACAATGAAAAAATCTTGCACATATGCGCATATAATTCCCAACTGGTTCTAACCTCCCCAGTATGAAGACACGGCCAAGTCTTAGGTGAACAATGTGATCTAAGGAGATTGTGGAGCTTGCCAAGCCGCTGTCGATCCGCCTGAATAATCCCAACGATCGTTGTGGAACTGAGCTCGGCCGTCGCCCAGGCGTACGCCTCTGACAAGGGCCAGGCTCCAACGGCGGTGGCGCGAAAACCGCCGCCTACCATTGACAATTTCTGGCCCAACATTGTAAGCGGATTGCATGGGATCGCAGCAGAAGATCCAGCTCATCCAGCAAGTGGTGACGCCCAAGGGCGAGCTGACGAATGTCCCGGTGAGTGTAAGCAGGGATATATTCAACCAAAAGTCAAACTAACGAGCAACTTCTTTCCCTCAGATCGCCATCAATGACAATGAAAAAAATCTTGCACATATGCGCATATAATTCCCAACTGGTTCTAACCTCCCCAGTATGAAGACACGGCCAAGTCTTAGGTGAACAATGTGATCTAAGGAGATTGTGGAGCTTGCCAAGCCGCTGTCGATCCGCCTGAATAATCCCAACGATCGTTGTGGAACTGAGCTCGGCCGTCGCCCAGGCGTACGCCTCTGACAAGGGCCAGGCTCCAACGGCGGTGGCGCGAAAACCGCCGCCTACCATTGACAATTTCTGGCCCAACATTGTAAGCGGATTGCATGGGATCGCAGCAGAAGATCCAGCTCATCCAGCAAGTGGTGACGCCCAAGGGCGAGCTGACGAATGTCCCGGTGAGTGTAAGCAGGGATATATTCAACCAAAAGTCAAACTAACGAGCAACTTCTTTCCCTCAGATCGCCATCAATGACAATGAAAAAAATCTTGCACATATGCGCATATAATTCCCAACTGGTTCTAACCTCCCCAGTATGAAGACACGGCCAAGTCTTAGGTGAACAATGTGATCTAAGGAGATTGTGGAGCTTGCCAAGCCGCTGTCGATCCGCCTGAATAATCCCAACGATCGTTGTGGAACTGAGCTCGGCCGTCGCCCAGGCGTACGCCTCTGACAAGGGCCAGGCTCCAACGGCGGTGGCGCGAAAACCGCCGCCTACCATTGACAATTTCTGGCCCAACATTGTAAGCGGATTGCATGGGATCGCAGCAGAAGATCCAGCTCATCCAGCAAGTGGTGACGCCCAAGGGCGAGCTGACGAATGTCCCGGTGAGTGTAAGCAGGGATATATTCAACCAAAAGTCAAACTAACGAGCAACTTCTTTCCCTCAGATCGCCATCAATGACAATGAAAAAAATCTTGCACATATGCGCATATAATTCCCAACTGGTTCTAACCTCCCCAGTATGAAGACACGGCCAAGTCTTAGGTGAACAATGTGATCTAAGGAGATTGTGGAGCTTGCCAAGCCGCTGTCGATCCGCCTGAATAATCCCAACGATCGTTGTGGAACTGAGCTCGGCCGTCGCCCAGGCGTACGCCTCTGACAAGGGCCAGGCTCCAACGGCGGTGGCGCGAAAACCGCCGCCTACCATTGACAATTTCTGGCCCAACATTGTAAGCGGATTGCATGGGATCGCAGCAGAAGATCCAGCTCATCCAGCAAGTGGTGACGCCCAAGGGCGAGCTGACGAATGTCCCGGTGAGTGTAAGCAGGGATATATTCAACCAAAAGTCAAACTAACGAGCAACTTCTTTCCCTCAGATCGCCATCAATGACAATGAAAAAAATCTTGCACATATGCGCATATAATTCCCAACTGGTTCTAACCTCCCCAGTATGAAGACACGGCCAAGTCTTAGGTGAACAATGTGATCTAAGGAGATTGTGGAGCTTGCCAAGCCGCTGTCGATCCGCCTGAATAATCCCAACGATCGTTGTGGAACTGAGCTCGGCCGTCGCCCAGGCGTACGCCTCTGACAAGGGCCAGGCTCCAACGGCGGTGGCGCGAAAACCGCCGCCTACCATTGACAATTTCTGGCCCAACATTGTAAGCGGATTGCATGGGATCGCAGCAGAAGATCCAGCTCATCCAGCAAGTGGTGACGCCCAAGGGCGAGCTGACGAATGTCCCGGTGAGTGTAAGCAGGGATATATTCAACCAAAAGTCAAACTAACGAGCAACTTCTTTCCCTCAGATCGCCATCAATGACAATGAAAAAAATCTTGCACATATGCGCATATAATTCCCAACTGGTTCTAACCTCCCCAGTATGAAGACACGGCCAAGTCTTAGGTGAACAATGTGATCTAAGGAGATTGTGGAGCTTGCCAAGCCGCTGTCGATCCGCCTGAATAATCCCAACGATCGTTGTGGAACTGAGCTCGGCCGTCGCCCAGGCGTACGCCTCTGACAAGGGCCAGGCTCCAACGGCGGTGGCGCGAAAACCGCCGCCTACCATTGACAATTTCTGGCCCAACATTGTAAGCGGATTGCATGGGATCGCAGCAGAAGATCCAGCTCATCCAGCAAGTGGTGACGCCCAAGGGCGAGCTGACGAATGTCCCGGTGAGTGTAAGCAGGGATATATTCAACCAAAAGTCAAACTAACGAGCAACTTCTTTCCCTTAGATCGCCATCAATGACAATGAAAAAAATCTTGCACATATGCGCATATAATTCCCAACTGGTTCTAACCTCCCCAGTATGAAGACACGGCCAAGTCTTAGGTGAACAATGTGATCTAAGGAGATTGTGGAGCTTGCCAAGCCGCTGTCGATCCGCCTGAATAATCCCAACGATCGTTGTGGAACTGAGCTCGGCCGTCGCCCAGGCGTACGCCTCTGACAAGGGCCAGGCTCCAACGGCGGTGGCGCGAAAACCGCCGCCTACCATTGACAATTTCTGGCCCAACATTGTAAGCGGATTGCATGGGATCGCAGCAGAAGATCCATCTCATCCAGCAAGTGGTGACGCCCAAGGGCGAGCTGACGAATGTCCCGGTGAGTGTAAGCAGGGATATATTCAACCAAAAGTCAAACTAACGAGCAACTTCTTTCCCTCAGATCGCCATCAATGACAATGAAAAAAATCTTGCACATATGCGCATATAATTCCCAACTGGTTCTAACCTCCCCAGTATGAAGACACGGCCAAGTCTTAGGTGAACAATGTGATCTAAGGAGATTGTGGAGCTTGCCAAGCCGCTGTCGATCCGCCTGAATAATCCCAACGATCGTTGTGGAACTGAGCTCGGCCGTCGCCCAGGCGTACGCCTCTGACAAGGGCCAGGCTCCAACGGCGGTGGCGCGAAAACCGCCGCCTACCATTGACAATTTCTGGCCCAACATTGTAAGCGGATTGCATGGGATCGCAGCAGAAGATCCAGCTCATCCAGCAAGTGGTGACGCCCAAGGGCGAGCTGACGAATGTCCCGGTGAGTGTAAGCAGGGATATATTCAACCAAAAGTCAAACTAACGAGCAACTTCTTTCCCTCAGATCGCCATCAATGACAATGAAAAAATCTTGCACATATGCGCATATAATTCCCAACTGGTTCTAACCTCCCCAGTATGAAGACACGGCCAAGTCTTAGGTGAACAATGTGATCTAAGGAGATTGTGGAGCTTGCCAAGCCGCTGTCGATCCGCCTGAATAATCCCAACGATCGTTGTGGAACTGAGCTCGGCCGTCGCCCAGGCGTACGCCTCTGACAAGGGCCAGGCTCCAACGGCGGTGGCGCGAAAACCGCCGCCTACCATTGACAATTTCTGGCCCAACATTGTAAGCGGATTGCATGGGATCGCAGCAGAAGATCCAGCTCATCCAGCAAGTGGTGACGCCCAAGGGCGAGCTGACGAATGTCCCGGTGAGTGTAAGCAGGGATATATTCAACCAAAAGTCAAACTAACGAGCAACTTCTTTCCCTCAGATCGCCATCAATGACAATGAAAAAAATCTTGCACATATGCGCATATAATTCCCAACTGGTTCTAACCTCCCCAGTATGAAGACACGGCCAAGTCTTAGGTGAACAATGTGATCTAAGGAGATTGTGGAGCTTGCCAAGCCGCTGTCGATCCGCCTGAATAATCCCAACGATCGTTGTGGAACTGAGCTCGGCCGTCGCCCAGGCGTACGCCTCTGACAAGGGCCAGGCTCCAACGGCGGTGGCGCGAAAACCGCCGCCTACCATTGACTATTTCTGGCCCAACATTGTAAGCGGATTGCATGGGATCGCAGCAGAAGATCCAGCTCATCCAGCAAGTGGTGACGCCCAAGGGCGAGCTGACGAATGTCCCGGTGAGTGTAAGCAGGGATATATTCAACCAAAAGTCAAACTAACGAGCAACTTCTTTCCCTCAGATCGCCATCAATGACAATGAAAAAAATCTTGCACATATGCGCATATAATTCCCAACTGGTTCTAACCTACCCAGTATGAAGACACGGCCAAGTCTTAGGTGAACAATGTGATCTAAGGAGATTGTGGAGCTTGCCAAGCCGCTGTCGATCCGCCTGAATAATCCCAACGATCGTTGTGGAACTGAGTTCGGCCGTCGCCCAGGCGTACGCCTCTGACAAGGGCCAGGCTCCAACGGCGGTGGCGCGAAAACCGCCGCCTACCATTGACAATTTCTGGCCCAACATTTTAAGCGGATTGCATGGGATCGCAGCGGAAGATCCAGCTCATCCAGCAAGTGGTGACGCCCAAGGGCGAGCTGACGAATGTCCCGGTGAGTGTAAGCAGGGATATATTCAACCGAAAGTCAAACTAACGAGTTCAACTTCTTTCCTTCAGATCGCCATCAATGACAATGAAAAAAATCTTGCACATATGCGCATATAATTCCCAACTGGTTCTAACCTCCCCAGTATGAAGACACGGCCAAGTCTTAGGTGAACAATGTGATCTAAGGAGATTGTGGAGCTTGCCAAGCCGCTGTCGATCCGCCTGAATAATCCCAACGATCGTTGTGGAACTGAGCTCGGCCGTCGCCCAGGCGTACGCCTCTGACAAGGGCCAGGCTCCAACGGCGGTGGCGCGAAAACCGCCGCCTACCATTGACAATTTCTGGCCCAACATTGTAAGCGGATTGCATGGGATCGCAGCAGAAGATCCAGCTCATCCAGCAAGTGGTGACGCCCAAGGGCGAGCTGACGAATGTCCCGGTGAGTGTAAGCAGGGATATATTCAACCAAAAGTCAAACTAACGAGCAACTTCTTTCCCTCAGATCGCCATCAATGACAATGAAAAAATCTTGCACATATGCGCATATAATTCCCAACTGGTTCTAACCTCCCCAGTATGAAGACACGGCCAAGTCTTAGGTGAACAATGTGATCTAAGGAGATTGTGGAGCTTGCCAAGCCGCTGTCGATCCGCCTGAATAATCCCAACGATCGTTGTGGAACTGAGCTCGGCCGTCGCCCAGGCGTACGCCTCTGACAAGGGCCAGGCTCCAACGGCGGTGGCGCGAAAACCGCCGCCTACCATTGACAATTTCTGGCCCAACATTGTAAGCGGATTGCATGGGATCGCAGCAGAAGATCCAGCTCATCCAGCAAGTGGTGACGCCCAAGGGCGAGCTGACGAATGTCCCGGTGAGTGTAAGCAGGGATATATTCAACCAAAAAGTCAAACTAACGAGCAACTTCTTTTTCCCTCAGATCGCCATCAATGACAATGAAAAAAATCTTGCACATATGCGCATATAATTCCCAACTGGTTCTAACCTCCCCAGTATGAAGACACGGCCAAGTCTTAGGTGAACAATGTGATCTAAGGAGATTGTGGAGCTTGCCAAGCCGCTGTCGATCCGCCTGAATAATCCCAACGATCGTTGTGGAACTGAGCTCGGCCGTCGCCCAGGCGTACGCCTCTGACAAGGGCCAGGCTCCAACGGCGGTGGCGCGAAAACCGCCGCCTACCATTGACAATTTCTGGCCCAACATTGTAAGCGGATTGCATGGGATCGCAGCAGAAGATCCAGCTCATCCAGCAAGTGGTGACGCCCAAGGGCGAGCTGACGAATGTCCCGGTGAGTGTAAGCAGGGATATATTCAACCAAAAGTCAAACTAACGAGCAACTTCTTTCCCTCAGATCGCCATCAATGACAATGAAAAAAATCTTGCACATATGCGCATATAATTCCCAACTGGTTCTAACCTCCCCAGTATGAAGACACGGCCAAGTCTTAGGTGAACAATGTGATCTAAGGAGATTGTGGAGCTTGCCAAGCCGCTGTCGATCCGCCTGAATAATCCCAACGATCGTTGTGGAACTGAGCTCGGCCGTCGCCCAGGCGTACGCCTCTGACAAGGGCCAGGCTCCAACGGCGGTGGCGCGAAAACCGCCGCCTACCATTGACAATTTCTGGCCCAACATTGTAAGCGGATTGCATGGGATCGCAGCAGAAGATCCAGCTCATCCAGCAAGTGGTGACGCCGAAGGGCGAGCTGACGAAAGTCCCGGTGAGTGTAAGCAGGGATATATTTCAACCAAAAGTCAAACTAACGAGCAACTTCTTTCCCTCAGATCGCCATCAATGACAATGAAAAAAATCTTGCACATATGCGCATATAATTCCCAACTGGTTCTAACCTCCCCAGTATGAAAACACGGCCGAAGTCTTAGGTGAACAATGTGATCTAAGGAGATTGTGGAGCTTGCCAAGCCGCTGTCGATCCGCCTGAATAATCCCAACGATCGTTGTGGAACTGAGCTCGGCCGTCGCCCAGGCGTACGCCTCTGACAAGGGCCAGGCTCCAACGGCGGTGGCGCGCAAAACCGCCGCCTACCATTGACAATTTCTGGCCCAACATTGTAAGCGGATTGCATGGGATCGCAGCAGAAGATCCAGCTCATCCAGCAAGTGGTGACGCCCAAGGGCGAGCTGACGAATGTCCCGGTGAGTGTAAGCAGGGATATATTCAACCAAAAGTCAAACTAACGAGCAACTTATTTCCCTTAGATCGCCATCAATGACAATGAAAAAAATCTTGCACATATGCGCATATAATTCCCAACTGGTTCTAACCTCCCCAGTATGAAGACACGGCCAAGTCTTAGGTGAACAATGTGATCTAAGGAGATTGTGGAGCTTGCCAAGCCGCTGTCGATCCGCCTGAATAATCCCAACGATCGTTGTGGAACTGAGCTCGGCCGTCGCCCAGGCGTACGCCTCTGACAAGGGCCAGGCTCCAACGGCGGTGGCGCGAAAACCGCCGCCTACCATTGACAATTTCTGGCCCAACATTGTAAGCGGATTGCATGGGATCGCAGCAGAAGATCCAGCTCATCCAGCAAGTGGTGACGCCCAAGGGCGAGCTGACGAATGTCCCGGTGAGTGTAAGCAGGGATATATTCAACCAAAAGTCAAACTAACGAGCAACTTCTTTCCCTCAGATCGCCATCAATGACAATGAAAAAATCTTGCACATATGCGCATATAATTCCCAACTGGTTCTAACCTCCCCAGTATGAAGACACGGCCAAGTCTTAGGTGAACAATGTGATCTAAGGAGATTGTGGAGCTTGCCAAGCCGCTGTCGATCCGCCTGAATAATCCCAACGATCGTTGTGGAACTGAGCTCGGCCGTCGCCCAGGCGTACGCCTCTGACAAGGGCCAGGCTCCAACGGCGGTGGCGCGAAAACCGCCGCCTACCATTGACAATTTCTGGCCCAACATTGTAAGCGGATTGCATGGGATCGCAGCAGAAGATCCAGCTCATCCAGCAAGTGGTGACGCCCAAGGGCGAGCTGACGAATGTCCCGGTGAGTGTAAGCAGGGATATATTCAACCAAAAGTCAAACTAACGAGCAACTTCTTTCCCTCAGATCGCCATCAATGACAATGAAAAAAATCTTGCACATATGCGCATATAATTCCCAACTGGTTCTAACCTCCCCAGTATGAAGACACGGCCAAGTCTTAGGTGAACAATGTGATCTAAGGAGATTGTGGAGCTTGCCAAGCCGCTGTCGATCCGCCTGAATAATCCCAACGATCGTTGTGGAACTGAGCTCGGCCGTCGCCCAGGCGTACGCCTCTGACAAGGGCCAGGCTCCAACGGCGGTGGCGCGAAAACCGCCGCCTACCATTGACAATTTCTGGCCCAACATTGTAAGCGGATTGCATGGGATCGCAGCAGAAGATCCATCTCATCCAGCAAGTGGTGACGCCCAAGGGCGAGCTGACGAATGTCCCGGTGAGTGTAAGCAGGGATATATTCAACCAAAAGTCAAACTAACGAGCAACTTCTTTCCCTCAGATCGCCATCAATGACAATGAAAAAAATCTTGCACATATGCGCATATAATTCCCAACTGGTTCTAACCTCCCCAGTATGAAGACACGGCCAAGTCTTAGGTGAACAATGTGATCTAAGGAGATTGTGGAGCTTGCCAAGCCGCTGTCGATCCGCCTGAATAATCCCAACGATCGTTGTGGAACTGAGCTCGGCCGTCGCCCAGGCGTACGCCTCTGACAAGGGCCAGGCTCCAACGGCGGTGGCGCGAAAACCGCCGCCTACCATTGACAATTTCTGGCCCAACATTGTAAGCGGATTGCATGGGATCGCAGCAGAAGATCCAGCTCATCCAGCAAGTGGTGACGCCCAAGGGCGAGCTGACGAATGTCCCGGTGAGTGTAAGCAGGGATATATTCAACCAAAAGTCAAACTAACGAGCAACTTCTTTCCCTCAGATCGCCATCAATGACAATGAAAAAAATCTTGCACATATGCGCATATAATTCCCAACTGGTTCTAACCTCCCCAGTATGAAGACACGGCCAAGTCTTAGGTGAACAATGTGATCTAAGGAGATTGTGGAGCTTGCCAAGCCGCTGTCGATCCGCCTGAATAATCCCAACGATCGTTGTGGAACTGAGCTCGGCCGTCGCCCAGGCGTACGCCTCTGACAAGGGCCAGGCTCCAACGGCGGTGGCGCGAAAACCGCCGCCTACCATTGACAATTTCTGGCCCAACATTGTAAGCGGATTGCATGGGATCGCAGCAGAAGATCCAGCTCATCCAGCAAGTGGTGACGCCCAAGGGCGAGCTGACGAATGTCCCGGTGAGTGTAAGCAGGGATATATTCAACCAAAAGTCAAACTAACGAGCAACTTCTTTCCCTCAGATCGCCATCAATGACAATGAAAAAAATCTTGCACATATGCGCATATAATTCCCAACTGGTTCTAACCTCCCCAGTATGAAGACACGGCCAAGTCTTAGGTGAACAATGTGATCTAAGGAGATTGTGGAGCTTGCCAAGCCGCTGTCGATCCGCCTGAATAATCCCAACGATCGTTGTGGAACTGAGCTCGGCCGTCGCCCAGGCGTACGCCTCTGACAAGGGCCAGGCTCCAACGGCGGTGGCGCGAAAACCGCCGCCTACCATTGACAATTTCTGGCCCAACATTGTAAGCGGATTGCATGGGATCGCAGCAGAAGATCCAGCTCATCCAGCAAGTGGTGACGCCCAAGGGCGAGCTGACGAATGTCCCGGTGAGTGTAAGCAGGGATATATTCAACCGAAAGTCAAACTAACGAGCAACTTATTTCCCTCAGATCGCCATCAATGACAATGAAAAAAATCTTGCACATATGCGCATATAATTCCCAACTGGTTCTAACCTCCCCAGTATGAAGACACGGCCAAGTCTTAGGTGAACAATGTGATCTAAGGAGATTGTGGAGCTTGCCAAGCCGCTGTCGATCCGCCTGAATAATCCCAACGATCGTTGTGGAACTGAGCTCGGCCGTCGCCCAGGCGTACGCCTCTGACAAGGGCCAGGCTCCAACGGCGGTGGCGCGAAAACCGCCGCCTACCATTGACAATTTCTGGCCCAACATTGTAAGCGGATTGCATGGGATCGCAGCAGAAGATCCATCTCATCCAGCAAGTGGTGACGCCCAAGGGCGAGCTGACGAATGTCCCGGTGAGTGTAAGCAGGGATATATTCAACCAAAAGTCAAACTAACGAGCAACTTCTTTCCCTCAGATCGCCATCAATGACAATGAAAAAAATCTTGCACATATGCGCATATAATTCCCAACTGGTTCTAACCTCCCCAGTATGAAGACACGGCCAAGTCTTAGGTGAACAATGTGATCTAAGGAGATTGTGGAGCTTGCCAAGCCGCTGTCGATCCGCCTGAATAATCCCAACGATCGTTGTGGAACTGAGCTCGGCCGTCGCCCAGGCGTACGCCTCTGACAAGGGCCAGGCTCCAACGGCGGTGGCGCGAAAACCGCCGCCTACCATTGACAATTTCTGGCCCAACATTGTAAGCGGATTGCATGGGATCGCAGCAGAAGATCCAGCTCATCCAGCAAGTGGTGACGCCCAAGGGCGAGCTGACGAATGTCCCGGTGAGTGTAAGCAGGGATATATTCAACCAAAAGTCAAACTAACGAGCAACTTCTTTCCCTCAGATCGCCATCAATGACAATGAAAAAATCTTGCACATATGCGCATATAATTCCCAACTGGTTCTAACCTCCCCAGTATGAAGACACGGCCAAGTCTTAGGTGAACAATGTGATCTAAGGAGATTGTGGAGCTTGCCAAGCCGCTGTCGATCCGCCTGAATAATCCCAACGATCGTTGTGGAACTGAGCTCGGCCGTCGCCCAGGCGTACGCCTCTGACAAGGGCCAGGCTCCAACGGCGGTGGCGCGAAAACCGCCGCCTACCATTGACAATTTCTGGCCCAACATTGTAAGCGGATTGCATGGGATCGCAGCAGAAGATCCAGCTCATCCAGCAAGTGGTGACGCCCAAGGGCGAGCTGACGAATGTCCCGGTGAGTGTAAGCAGGGATATATTCAACCGAAAGTCAAACTAACGAGCAACTTATTTCCCTCAGATCGCCATCAATGACAATGAAAAAAATCTTGCACATATGCGCATATAATTCCCAACTGGTTCTAACCTCCCCAGTATGAAAACACGGCCAAGTCTTAGGTGAACAATGTGATCTAAGGAGATTGTGGAGCTTGCCAAGCCGCTGTCGATCCGCCTGAATAATCCCAACGATCGTTGTGGAACTGAGCTCGGCCGTCGCCCAGGCGTACGCCTCTGACAAGGGCCAGGCTCCAACGGCGGTGGCGCGAAAACCGCCGCCTACCATTGACAATTTCTGGCCCAACATTGTAAGCGGATTGCATGGGATCGCAGCAGAAGATCCATCTCATCCAGCAAGTGGTGACGCCCAAGGGCGAGCTGACGAATGTCCCGGTGAGTGTAAGCAGGGATATATTCAACCAAAAGTCAAACTAACGAGCAACTTCTTTCCCTCAGATCGCCATCAATGACAATGAAAAAATCTTGCACATATGCGCATATAATTCCCAACTGGTTCTAACCTCCCCAGTATGAAGACACGGCCAAGTCTTAGGTGAACAATGTGATCTAAGGAGATTGTGGAGCTTGCCAAGCCGCTGTCGATCCGCCTGAATAATCCCAACGATCGTTGTGGAACTGAGCTCGGCCGTCGCCCAGGCGTACGCCTCTGACAAGGGCCAGGCTCCAACGGCGGTGGCGCGAAAACCGCCGCCTACCATTGACAATTTCTGGCCCAACATTGTAAGCGGATTGCATGGGATCGCAGCAGAAGATCCAGCTCATCCAGCAAGTGGTGACGCCCAAGGGCGAGCTGACGAATGTCCCGGTGAGTGTAAGCAGGGATATATTCAACCAAAAGTCAAACTAACGAGCAACTTATTTCCCTTAGATCGCCATCAATGACAATGAAAAAAATCTTGCACATATGCGCATATAATTCCCAACTGGTTCTAACCTCCCCAGTATGAAGACACGGCCAAGTCTTAGGTGAACAATGTGATCTAAGGAGATTGTGGAGCTTGCCAAGCCGCTGTCGATCCGCCTGAATAATCCCAACGATCGTTGTGGAACTGAGCTCGGCCGTCGCCCAGGCGTACGCCTCTGACAAGGGCCAGGCTCCAACGGCGGTGGCGCGAAAACCGCCGCCTACCATTGACTATTTCTGGCCCAACATTGTAAGCGGATTGCATGGGATCGCAGCAGAAGATCCAGCTCATCCAGCAAGTGGTGACGCCCAAGGGCGAGCTGACGAATGTCCCGGTGAGTGTAAGCAGGGATATATTCAACCAAAAGTCAAACTAACGAGCAACTTCTTTCCCTCAGATCGCCATCAATGACAATGAAAAAATCTTGCACATATGCGCATATAATTCCCAACTGGTTCTAACCTCCCCAGTATGAAGACACGGCCAAGTCTTAGGTGAACAATGTGATCTAAGGAGATTGTGGAGCTTGCCAAGCCGCTGTCGATCCGCCTGAATAATCCCAACGATCGTTGTGGAACTGAGCTCGGCCGTCGCCCAGGCGTACGCCTCTGACAAGGGCCAGGCTCCAACGGCGGTGGCGCGAAAACCGCCGCCTACCATTGACAATTTCTGGCCCAACATTGTAAGCGGATTGCATGGGATCGCAGCAGAAGATCCAGCTCATCCAGCAAGTGGTGACGCCCAAGGGCGAGCTGACGAATGTCCCGGTGAGTGTAAGCAGGGATATATTCAACCAAAAGTCAAACTAACGAGCAACTTCTTTCCCTCAGATCGCCATCAATGACAATGAAAAAAATCTTGCACATATGCGCATATAATTCCCAACTGGTTCTAACCTCCCCAGTATGAAGACACGGCCAAGTCTTAGGTGAACAATGTGATCTAAGGAGATTGTGGAGCTTGCCAAGCCGCTGTCGATCCGCCTGAATAATCCCAACGATCGTTGTGGAACTGAGCTCGGCCGTCGCCCAGGCGTACGCCTCTGACAAGGGCCAGGCTCCAACGGCGGTGGCGCGAAAACCGCCGCCTACCATTGACTATTTCTGGCCCAACATTGTAAGCGGATTGCATGGGATCGCAGCAGAAGATCCAGCTCATCCAGCAAGTGGTGACGCCCAAGGGCGAGCTGACGAATGTCCCGGTGAGTGTAAGCAGGGATATATTCAACCGAAAGTCAAACTAACGAGCAACTTATTTCCCTTAGATCGCCATCAATGACAATGAAAAAATCTTGCACATATGCGCATATAATTCCCAACTGGTTCTAACCTCCCCAGTATGAAGACACGGCCAAGTCTTAGGTGAACAATGTGATCTAAGGAGATTGTGGAGCTTGCCAAGCCGCTGTCGATCCGCCTGAATAATCCCAACGATCGTTGTGGAACTGAGCTCGGCCGTCGCCCAGGCGTACGCCTCTGACAAGGGCCAGGCTCCAACGGCGGTGGCGCGAAAACCGCCGCCTACCATTGACAATTTCTGGCCCAACATTGTAAGCGGATTGCATGGGATCGCAGCAGAAGATCCAGCTCATCCAGCAAGTGGTGACGCCCAAGGGCGAGCTGACGAATGTCCCGGTGAGTGTAAGCAGGGATATATTCAACCAAAAGTCAAACTAACGAGCAACTTCTTTCCCTTAGATCGCCATCAATGACAATGAAAAAAATCTTGCACATATGCGCATATAATTCCCAACTGGTTCTAACCTCCCCAGTATGAAGACACGGCCAAGTCTTAGGTGAACAATGTGATCTAAGGAGATTGTGGAGCTTGCCAGGCCGCTGTCGATCCGCCTGAATAATCCCAACGATCGTTGTGGAACTGAGCTCGGCCGTCGCCCAGGCGTACGCCTCTGACAAGGGCCAGGCTCCAACGGCGGTGGCGCGAAAACCGCCGCCTACCATTGACTATTTCTGGCCCAACATTGTAAGCGGATTGCATGGGATCGCAGCAGAAGATCCAGCTCATCCAGCAAGTGGTGACGCCCAAGGGCGAGCTGACGAATGTCCCGGTGAGTGTAAGCAGGGATATATTCAACCGAAAGTCAAACTAACGAGCAACTTATTTCCCTCAGATCGCCATCAATGACAATGAAAAAATCTTGCACATATGCGCATATAATTCCCAACTGGTTCTAACCTCCCAGTATGAAGACACGGCCAAGTCTTAGGTGAACAATGTGATCTAAGGAGATTGTGGAGCTTGCCAAGCCGCTGTCGATCCGCCTGAATAATCCCAACGATCGTTGTGGAACTGAGCTCGGCCGTCGCCCAGGCGTACGCCTCTGACAAGGGCCAGGCTCCAACGGCGGTGGCGCGAAAACCGCCGCCTACCATTGACAATTTCTGGCCCAACATTGTAAGCGGATTGCATGGGATCGCAGCAGAAGATCCAGCTCATCCAGCAAGTGGTGACGCCCAAGGGCGAGCTGACGAATGTCCCGGTGAGTGTAAGCAGGGATATATTCAACCAAAAGTCAAACTAACGAGCAACTTATTTCCCTCAGATCGCCATCAATGACAATGAAAAAAATCTTGCACATATGCGCATATAATTCCCAACTGGTTCTAACCTCCCCAGTATGAAGACACGGCCAAGTCTTAGGTGAACAATGTGATCTAAGGAGATTGTGGAGCTTGCCAAGCCGCTGTCGATCCGCCTGAATAATCCCAACGATCGTTGTGGAACTGAGCTCGGCCGTCGCCCAGGCGTACGCCTCTGACAAGGGCCAGGCTCCAACGGCGGTGGCGCGAAAACCGCCGCCTACCATTGACAATTTCTGGCCCAACATTGTAAGCGGATTGCATGGGATCGCAGCAGAAGATCCAGCTCATCCAGCAAGTGGTGACGCCCAAGGGCGAGCTGACGAATGTCCCGGTGAGTGTAAGCAGGGATATATTCAACCAAAAGTCAAACTAACGAGCAACTTCTTTCCCTCAGATCGCCATCAATGACAATGAAAAAATCTTGCACATATGCGCATATAATTCCCAACTGGTTCTAACCTCCCCAGTATGAAGACACGGCCAAGTCTTAGGTGAACAATGTGATCTAAGGAGATTGTGGAGCTTGCCAAGCCGCTGTCGATCCGCCTGAATAATCCCAACGATCGTTGTGGAACTGAGCTCGGCCGTCGCCCAGGCGTACGCCTCTGACAAGGGCCAGGCTCCAACGGCGGTGGCGCGAAAACCGCCGCCTACCATTGACAATTTCTGGCCCAACATTGTAAGCGGATTGCATAGGATCGCAGCAGAAGATCCAGCTCATCCAGCAAGTGGTGACGCCCAAGGGCGAGCTGACGAATGTCCCGGTGAGTGTAAGCAGGGAATATATTCAACCGAAAGTCAAACTAACGAGCAACTTATTTCCCTTAGATCGCCATCAATGACAATGAAAAAATCTTGCACATATGCGCATATAATTCCCAACTGGTTCTAACCTCCCCAGTATGAAGACACGGCCAAGTCTTAGGTGAACAATGTGATCTAAGGAGATTGTGGAGCTTGCCAAGCCGCTGTCGATCCGCCTGAATAATCCCAACGATCGTTGTGGAACTGAGCTCGGCCGTCGCCCAGGCGTACGCCTCTGACAAGGGCCAGGCTCCAACGGCGGTGGCGCGAAAACCGCCGCCTACCATTGACAATTTCTGGCCCAACATTGTAAGCGGATTGCATGGGATCGCAGCAGAAGATCCATCTCATCCAGCAAGTGGTGACGCCCAAGAGCGAGCTGACGAATGTCCCGGTGAGTGTAAGCAGGGATATATTCAACCGAAAGTCAAACTAACGAGCAACTTCTTTCACCTCAGATCGCCATCAATGACAATGAAAAAAATCTTGCACATATGCGCATATAATTCCCAACTGGTTCTAACCTCCCCAGTATGAAAACACGGCCAAGTCTTAGGTGAACAATGTGATCTAAGGAGATTGTGGAGCTTGCCAAGCCGCTGTCGATCCGCCTGAATAATCCCAACGATCTGTTGTGGAACTGAGCTCGGCCGTCGCCCAGGGCGTACGCCTCTGACAAGGGCCAGGCTCCAACGGCGGTGGCGCGGAAACCGCCGCCTACCATTGACTATTTCTGGCCCAACATTGTAAGCGGATTGCATGGGATCGCAGCAGAAGATCCAGCTCATCCAGCAAGTGGTGACGCCCAAGGGCGAGCTGACGAATGTCCCGGTGAGTGTAAGCTGGATATATTCGACCAAAGTCAAACTAACGAGCAACTTCTTTCCCTCAGATCGCCATCAGACGACAATGGAAAAAATCTTGCACATATGCGCATATAATTCCCAACTGGTTCTAACCTCCCCAGTATGAAAACACGGCCAAGTCTTAGGTGAACAATGTCGATCTAAGGAGATTGTGG
>JAEIGO010000701.1:0-46039 GCA_018903765.1 Drosophila aff. chauvacae BK-2020
AATGACAATGAAAAATCTTGCACATATGCGCATATAATTCCCAACTGGTTCTAACCTCCCCAGTATAAAGACAGGGCCAAGTCTTAGGTGAACAATGTGATTTGAAGAGATTGTGGAGCTTGCCAAGCCGCTGTCGATCCGCCTGAATAATCCCAACGATCGTTGTGGAACTGAGCTCGGCCGTCGCCCAGGCGTACGCCTCTGACAAGGGCCAGGCTCCAACGGCGGTGGCGCGAAAACCGCCGCCTACCATTGACTATTTCTGGCCCAACATTGTAAGCGGATTGCATGGGATCGCAGCAGAAGATCCAGCTCATCCAGCAAGTGGTGACGCCCAAGGGCGAGCTGGACGAATGTCCCGGTGAGTGTAAGCAGGGATATATTCAACCGAAAGTCAAACTAACGAGCAACTTCTTTCCCTCAGATCGCCATCAATGACAATGAAAAAAATCTTGCACATATGCGCATATAATTCCCAACTGGTTCTAACCTCCCCAGTATGAAGACACGGCCAAGTCTTAGGTGAACAATGTGATTTGAAGAGATTGTGGAGCTTGCCAAGCCGCTGTCGATCCGCCTGAATAATCCCAACGATCGTTGTGGAACTGAGCTCGGCCGTCGCCCAGGCGTACGCCTCTGACAAGGGCCAGGCTCCAACGGCGGTGGCGCGAAAACCGCCGCCTACCATTGACAATTTCTGGCCCAACATTGTAAGCGGATTGCATGGGATCGCAGCAGATCCAGCTCATCCAGCAAGTGGTGACGCCCAAGGGCGAGCTGACGAATGTCCCGGTGAGTGTAAGCAGGGATATATTCAACCGAAAGTCAAACTAACGAGCAACTTCTTTCCCTCAGATCGCCATCAACGACAATGAAAAAAATCTTGCACATATGCGCATATAATTCCCAACTGGTTCTAACCTCCCCAGTATGAAGACACGGCCAAGTCTTAGGTGAACAATGTGATCTAAGGAGATTGTGGAGCTTGCCAAGCCGCTGTCGATCCGCCTGAATAATCCCAACGATCGTTGTGGAACTGAGCTCGGCCGTCGCCCAGGCGTACGCCTCTGACAAGGGCCAGGCTCCAACGGCGGTGGCGCGAAAACCGCCGCCTACCATTGACAATTTCTGGCCCAACATTGTAAGCGGATTGCATGGGATCGCAGCAGAAGATCCAGCTCATCCAGCAAGTGGTGACGCCCAAGGGCGAGCTGACGAATGTCCCGGTGAGTGTAAGCAGGGATATATTCAACCGAAAGTCAAACTAACGAGCAACTTATTTCCCTTAGATCGCCATCAATGACAATGAAAAAAATCTTGCACATATGCGCATATAATTCCCAACTGGTTCTTAACCTCCCCAGTATGAAGACAGGGCCAAGTCTTAGGTGAACAATGTGATCTAAGGAGATTGTGGAGCTTGCCAAGCCGCTGTCGATCCGCCTGAATAATCCCAACGATCGTTGTGGAACTGAGCTCGGCCGTCGCCCAGGCGTACGCCTCTGACAAGGGCCAGGCTCCAACGGCGGTGGCGCGAAAACCGCCGCCTACCATTGACAATTTCTGGCCCAACATTGTAAGCGGATTGCATGGGATCGCAGCAGAAGATCCAGCTCATCCAGCAAGTGGTGACGCCCAAGGGCGAGCTGACGAATGTCCCGGTGAGTGTAAGCAGGGATATATTCAACCGAAAGTCAAACTAACGAGCAACTTATTTCCCTTAGATCGCCATCAATGACAATGAAAAAATCTTGCACATATGCGCATATAATTCCCAACTGGTTCTAACCTCCCCAGTATGAAGACAGGGCCAAGTCTTAGGTGAACAATGTGATCTAAGGAGATTGTGGAGCTTGCCAAGCCGCTGTCGATCCGCCTGAATAATCCCAACGATCGTTGTGGAACTGAGCTCGGCCGTCGCCCAGGCGTACGCCGCTGACAAGGGCCAGGCTCCAACGCCGGTGGCGCGAAGACCGCCGCCTACCATTGACAATTTCTGGCCCAACATTGTAAGTGGATTGCATGGGATCGCAGCAGAAGATCCAGCTCATCCAGCAAGTGGTGACGCCCAAGGGCGAGCTGACGAATGTCCCGGTGAGTGTAAGCAGGGATATATTCAACCGAAAGTCAAACTAACGAGCAACTTATTTCCCTTAGATCGCCATCAATGACAATGAAAAAATCTTGCACATATGTGCATATAATTCCCAACTGGTTCTAACCTCCCCAGTATGAAGACAGGGCCAAGTCTTAGGTGAACAATGTGATCTAAGGAGATTGTGGAGCCTGCCCTGCCGCTGTCGATCCGCCTGAATAATCCCAACGATCGTTGGGGAACTGAGCTCGGCCGTCGCCCAGGCGTACGCCTCCTGACAAGGGCCAGGCTCCAACGGCGGTGGCGCGAAAACCGCCGCCTACCATTGACAATTTCTGGCCCAACATTGTGCGCGGATTGCATGGGATCGCAGCAGAAGATCCAGCTCATCCAGCAAGTGGTGACGCCCAAGGGCGAGCTGACGAATGTCCCGGTGAGTGTAAGCAGGGATATATTCAACCGAAAGTCAAACTAACGAGCAACTTATTTCCCTTAGATCGCCATCAATGACAATGAAAAAATCTTGCACATATGCGCATATAATTCCCAACTGGTTCTAACCCTCCCCAGTATGAAGACACGGCCAAGTCTTAGGTGAACAATGTGATCTAAGGAGATTGTGGAGCTTGCCAAGCCGCTGTCGATCCGCCTGAATAATCCCAACGATCGTTGTGGAACTGAGCTCGGCCGTCGCCCAGGCGTACGCCTCTGACAAGGGCCAGGCTCCAACGGCGGTGGCGCGAAAACCGCCGCCTACCATTGACAATTTCTGGCCCAACATTGTAAGCGGATTGCATGGGATCGCAGCAGAAGATCCAGCTCATCCAGCAAGTGGTGACGCCCAAGGGCGAGCTGACGAATGTCCCGGTAGGAGTGTAGGCAGGGATATATTCAACCAAAAGTCAAACTAACGAGCAACTTCTTTCCCTCAGATCGCCATCAATGACAATGAAAAAAATCTTGCACATATGCGCATATAATTCCCAACTGGTTCTAACCTCCCCAGTATGAAGACACGGCCAAGTCTTAGGTGAACAATGTGATCTAAGGAGATTGTGGAGCTTGCCAAGCCGCTGTCGATCCGCCTGAATAATCCCAACGATCGTTGTGGAACTGAGCTCGGCCGTCGCCCAGGCGTACGCCTCTGACAAGGGCCAGGCTCCAACGGCGGTGGCGCGAAAACCGCCGCCTACCATTGACAATTTCTGGCCCAACATTGTAAGCGGATTGCATGGGATCGCAGCAGAAGATCCAGCTCATCCAGCAAGTGGTGACGCCCAAGGGCGAGCTGACGAATGTCCCGGTGAGTGTAAGCAGGGATATATTCAACCGAAAGTCAAACTAACGAGCAACTTATTTCCCTTAGATCGCCATCAATGACAATGAAAAAAATCTTGCACATATGCGCATATAATTCCCAACTGGTTCTAACCTCCCCAGTATGAAGACAGGGCCAAGTCTTAGGTGAACAATGTGATTTAAGGAGATTGTGGAGCTTGCCAGCCGCTGTCGATCCGCCTGAATAATCCCAACGATCGTTGTGGAACTGGAGCTCGGCCGTCGCCCAGGCGTACGCCTCTGACAAGGGCCAGGCTCCAACGGCGGTGGCGCGAAAACCGCCGCCTACCATTGACAATTTCTGGCCCAACATTGTAAGCGGATTGCATGGGATCGCAGCAGAAGATCCAGCTCATCCAGCAAGTGGTGACGCCCAAGGGCGAGCTGACGAATGTCCCGGTGAGTGTAAGCAGGGATATATTCAACCGAAAGTCAAACTAACGAGCAACTTATTTCCCTTAGATCGCCATCAATGACAATGAAAAAATCTTGCACATATGCGCATATAATTCCCAACTGGTTCTAACCTCCCCAGTATGAAGACAGGGCCAAGTCTTAGGTGAACAATGTGATCTAAGGAGATTGTGGAGCTTGCCAAGCCGCTGTCGATCCGCCTGAATAATCCCAACGATCGTTGTGGAACTGAGCTCGGCCGTCGCCCAGGCGTACGCCTCTGACAAGGGCCAGGCTCCAACGGCGGTGGCGCGAAAACCGCCGCCTACCATTGACAATTTCTGGCCCAACATTGTAAGCGGATTGCATGGGATCGCAGCAGAAGATCCAGCTCATCCAGCAAGTGGTGACGCCCAAGGGCGAGCTGACGAATGTCCCGGTGAGTGTAAGCAGGGATATATTCAACCAAAAGTCAAACTAACGAGCAACTTCTTTCCCTTAGATCGCCATCAATGACAATGAAAAAATCTTGCACATATGCGCATATAATTCCCAACTGGTTCTAACCTCCCCAGTATGAAGACACGGCCAAGTCTTAGGTGAACAATGTGATCTAAGGAGATTGTGGAGCTTGCCAAGCCGCTGTCGATCCGCCTGAATAATCCCAACGATCGTTGTGGAACTGAGCTCGGCCGTCGCCCAGGCGTACGCCTCTGACAAGGGCCAGGCTCCAACGGCGGTGGCGCGAAAACCGCCGCCTACCATTGACAATTTCTGGCCCAACATTGTAAGCGGATTGCATGGGATCGCAGCAGAAGATCCAGCTCATCCAGCAAGTGGTGACGCCCAAGGGCGAGCTGACGAATGTCCCGGTGAGTGTAAGCAGGGATATATTCAACCGAAAGTCAAACTAACGAGCAACTTATTTCCCTTAGATCGCCATCAATGACAATGAAAAAAATCTTGCACATATGCGCATATAATTCCCAACTGGTTCTAACCTCCCCAGTATGAAGACACGGCCAAGTCTTAGGTGAACAATGTGATCTAAGGAGATTGTGGAGCTTGCCAAGCCGCTGTCGATCCGCCTGAATAATCCCAACGATCGTTGTGGAACTGAGCTCGGCCGTCGCCCAGGCGTACGCCTCTGACAAGGGCCAGGCTCCAACGGCGGTGGCGCGAAAACCGCCGCCTACCATTGACAATTTCTGGCCCAACATTGTAAGCGGATTGCATGGGATCGCAGCAGAAGATCCAGCTCATCCAGCAAGTGGTGACGCCCAAGGGCGAGCTGACGAATGTCCCGGTGAGTGTAAGCAGGGATATATTCAACCGAAAGTCAAACTAACGAGCAACTTATTTCCCTTAGATCGCCATCAATGACAATGAAAAAAATCTTGCACATATGCGCATATAATTCCCAACTGGTTCTAACCTCCCCAGTATGAAGACACGGCCAAGTCTTAGGTGAACAATGTGATCTAAGGAGATTGTGGAGCTTGCCAAGCCGCTGTCGATCCGCCTGAATAATCCCAACGATCGTTGTGGAACTGAGCTCGGCCGTCGCCCAGGCGTACGCCTCTGACAAGGGCCAGGCTCCAACGGCGGTGGCGCGAAAACCGCCGCCTACCATTGACAATTTCTGGCCCAACATTGTAAGCGGATTGCATGGGATCGCAGCAGAAGATCCAGCTCATCCAGCAAGTGGTGACGCCCAAGGGCGAGCTGACGAATGTCCCGGTGAGTGTAAGCAGGGATATATTCAACCGAAAGTCAAACTAACGAGCAACTTATTTCCCTTAGATCGCCATCAATGACAATGAAAAAAATCTTGCACATATGCGCATATAATTCCCAACTGGTTCTAACCTCCCCAGTATGAAGACACGGCCAAGTCTTAGGTGAACAATGTGATCTAAGGAGATTGTGGAGCTTGCCAAGCCGCTGTCGATCCGCCTGAATAATCCCAACGATCGTTGTGGAACTGAGCTCGGCCGTCGCCCAGGCGTACGCCTCTGACAAGGGCCAGGCTCCAACGGCGGTGGCGCGAAAACCGCCGCCTACCATTGACAATTTCTGGCCCAACATTGTAAGCGGATTGCATGGGATCGCAGCAGAAGATCCAGCTCATCCAGCAAGTGGTGACGCCCAAGGGCGAGCTGACGAATGTCCCGGTGAGTGTAAGCAGGGATATATTCAACCGAAAGTCAAACTAACGAGCAACTTATTTCCCTTAGATCGCCATCAATGACAATGAAAAAATCTTGCACATATGCGCATATAATTCCCAACTGGTTCTAACCTCCCCAGTATGAAGACACGGCCAAGTCTTAGGTGAACAATGTGATCTAAGGAGATTGTGGAGCTTGCCAAGCCGCTGTCGATCCGCCTGAATAATCCCAACGATCGTTGTGGAACTGAGCTCGGCCGTCGCCCAGGCGTACGCCTCTGACAAGGGCCAGGCTCCAACGGCGGTGGCGCGAAAACCGCCGCCTACCATTGACAATTTCTGGCCCAACATTGTAAGCGGATTGCATGGGATCGCAGCAGAAGATCCAGCTCATCCAGCAAGTGGTGACGCCCAAGGGCGAGCTGACGAATGTCCCGGTGAGTGTAAGCAGGGATATATTCAACCGAAAGTCAAACTAACGAGCAACTTATTTCCCTTAGATCGCCATCAATGACAATGAAAAAAATCTTGCACATATGCGCATATAATTCCCAACTGGTTCTAACCTCCCCAGTATGAAGACACGGCCAAGTCTTAGGTGAACAATGTGATCTAAGGAGATTGTGGAGCTTGCCAAGCCGCTGTCGATCCGCCTGAATAATCCCAACGATCGTTGTGGAACTGAGCTCGGCCGTCGCCCAGGCGTACGCCTCTGACAAGGGCCAGGCTCCAACGGCGGTGGCGCGAAAACCGCCGCCTACCATTGACAATTTCTGGCCCAACATTGTAAGCGGATTGCATGGGATCGCAGCAGAAGATCCAGCTCATCCAGCAAGTGGTGACGCCCAAGGGCGAGCTGACGAATGTCCCGGTGAGTGTAAGCAGGGATATATTCAACCGAAAGTCAAACTAACGAGCAACTTATTTCCCTTAGATCGCCATCAATGACAATGAAAAAAATCTTGCACATATGCGCATATAATTCCCAACTGGTTCTAACCTCCCCAGTATGAAGACACGGCCAAGTCTTAGGTGAACAATGTGATCTAAGGAGATTGTGGAGCTTGCCAAGCCGCTGTCGATCCGCCTGAATAATCCCAACGATCGTTGTGGAACTGAGCTCGGCCGTCGCCCAGGCGTACGCCTCTGACAAGGGCCAGGCTCCAACGGCGGTGGCGCGAAAACCGCCGCCTACCATTGACAATTTCTGGCCCAACATTGTAAGCGGATTGCATGGGATCGCAGCAGAAGATCCAGCTCATCCAGCAAGTGGTGACGCCCAAGGGCGAGCTGACGAATGTCCCGGTGAGTGTAAGCAGGGATATATTCAACCGAAAGTCAAACTAACGAGCAACTTATTTCCCTTAGATCGCCATCAATGACAATGAAAAAAATCTTGCACATATGCGCATATAATTCCCAACTGGTTCTAACCTCCCCAGTATGAAGACAGGGCCAAGTCTTAGGTGAACAATGTGATCTAAGGAGATTGTGGAGCTTGCCAAGCCGCTGTCGATCCGCCTGAATAATCCCAACGATCGTTGTGGAACTGAGCTCGGCCGTCGCCCAGGCGTACGCCTCTGACAAGGGCCAGGCTCCAACGGCGGTGGCGCGAAAACCGCCGCCTACCATTGACAATTTCTGGCCCAACATTGTAAGCGGATTGCATGGGATCGCAGCAGAAGATCCAGCTCATCCAGCAAGTGGTGACGCCCAAGGGCGAGCTGACGAATGTCCCGGTGAGTGTAAGCAGGGATATATTCAACCGAAAGTCAAACTAACGAGCAACTTATTTCCCTTAGATCGCCATCAATGACAATGAAAAAAATCTTGCACATATGCGCATATAATTCCCAACTGGTTCTAACCTCCCCAGTATGAAGACAGGGCCAAGTCTTAGGTGAACAATGTGATCTAAGGAGATTGTGGAGCTTGCCAAGCCGCTGTCGATCCGCCTGAATAATCCCAACGATCGTTGTGGAACTGAGCTCGGCCGTCGCCCAGGCGTACGCCTCTGACAAGGGCCAGGCTCCAACGGCGGTGGCGCGAAAACCGCCGCCTACCATTGACAATTTCTGGCCCAACATTGTAAGCGGATTGCATGGGATCGCAGCAGAAGATCCAGCTCATCCAGCAAGTGGTGACGCCCAAGGGCGAGCTGACGAATGTCCCGGTGAGTGTAAGCAGGGATATATTCAACCGAAAGTCAACTAACGAGCAACTTATTTCCTTAGATCGCCATCAATGACAATGAAAAATTTGAATTGCATATAATTCCCATGGTTACATTTTAAAGTAGGGTTGTGGGTGGGAGTCGCTCCAGGGGGGGGGCGAGCTGACGAATGTCCCGGTGAGTGTAAGCAGGGATATATTCAACCGAAAGTCAAACTAACGAGCAACTTATTTCCCTTAGATCGCCATCAATGACAATGAAAAAAATCTTGCACATATGCGCATATAATTCCCAACTGGTTCTAACCTCCCCAGTATGAAGACAGGGCCAAGTCTTAGGTGAACAATGTGATCTAAGGAGATTGTGGAGCTTGCCAAGCCGCTGTCGATCCGCCTGAATAATCCCAACGATCGTTGTGGAACTGAGCTCGGCCGTCGCCCAGGCGTACGCCTCTGACAAGGGCCAGGCTCCAACGGCGGTGGCGCGAAAACCGCCGCCTACCATTGACAATTTCTGGCCCAACATTGTAAGCGGATTGCATGGGATCGCAGCAGAAGATCCAGCTCATCCAGCAAGTGGTGACGCCCAAGGGCGAGCTGACGAATGTCCCGGTGAGTGTAAGCAGGGATATATTCAACCAAAAGTCAAACTAACGAGCAACTTCTTTCCCTCAGATCGCCATCAATGACAATGAAAAAATCTTGCACATATGCGCATATAATTCCCAACTGGTTCTAACCTCCCCAGTATGAAGACACGGCCAAGTCTTAGGTGAACAATGTGATCTAAGGAGATTGTGGAGCTTGCTAAGCCGCTGTCGATCCGCCTGAATAATCCCAACGATCGTTGTGGAACTGAGCTCGGCCGTCGCCCAGGCGTACGCCTCTGACAAGGGCCAGGCTTCAACGGCGGTGGCGCGAAAACCGCCGCCTACCATTGACAATTTCTGGCCCAACATTGTAAGCGGATTGCATGGGATCGCAGCAGAAGATCCAGCTCATCCAGCAAGTGGTGACGCCCAAGGGCGAGCTGACGAATGTCCCGGTGAGTGTAAGCAGGGATATATTCAACCGAAAGTCAAACTAACGAGCAACTTATTTCCCTTAGATCGCCATCAATGACAATGAAAAAATCTTGCACATATGCGCATATAATTCCCAACTGGTTCTAACCTCCCCAGTATGAAGACAGGGCCAAGTCTTAGGTGAACAATGTGATCTAAGGAGATTGTGGAGCTTGCCAAGCCGCTGTCGATCCGCCTGAATAATCCCAACGATCGTTGTGGAACTGAGCTCGGCCGTCGCCCAGGCGTACGCCTCTGACAAGGGCCAGGCTCCAACGGCGGTGGCGCGAAAACCGCCGCCTACCATTGACAATTTCTGGCCCAACATTGTAAGCGGATTGCATGGGATCGCAGCAGAAGATCCAGCTCATCCAGCAAGTGGTGACGCCCAAGGGCGAGCTGACGAATGTCCCGGTGAGTGTAAGCAGGGATATATTCAACCGAAAGTCAAACTAACGAGCAACTTATTTCCCTTAGATCGCCATCAATGACAATGAAAAAATCTTGCACATATGCGCATATAATTCCCAACTGGTTCTAACCTCCCCAGTATGAAGACACGGCCAAGTCTTAGGTGAACAATGTGATCTAAGGAGATTGTGGAGCTTGCTAAGCCGCTGTCGATCCGCCTGAATAATCCCAACGATCGTTGTGGAACTGAGCTCGGCCGTCGCCCAGGCGTACGCCTCTGACAAGGGCCAGGCTTCAACGGCGGTGGCGCGAAAACCGCCGCCTACCATTGACAATTTCTGGCCCAACATTGTAAGCGGATTGCATGGGATCGCAGCAGAAGATCCAGCTCATCCAGCAAGTGGTGACGCCCAAGGGCGAGCTGACGAATGTCCCGGTGAGTGTAAGCAGGGATATATTCAACCGAAAGTCAAACTAACGAGCAACTTATTTCCCTTAGATCGCCATCAATGACAATGAAAAAATCTTGCACATATGCGCATATAATTCCCAACTGGTTCTAACCTCCCCAGTATGAAGACACGGCCAAGTCTTAGGTGAACAATGTGATCTAAGGAGATTGTGGAGCTTGCCAAGCCGCTGTCGATCCGCCTGAATAATCCCAACGATCGTTGTGGAACTGAGCTCGGCCGTCGCCCAGGCGTACGCCTCTGACAAGGGCCAGGCTCCAACGGCGGTGGCGCGAAAACCGCCGCCTACCATTGACAATTTCTGGCCCAACATTGTAAGCGGATTGCATGGGATCGCAGCAGAAGATCCAGCTCATCCAGCAAGTGGTGACGCCCAAAGGGCGAGCTGACGAATGTCCCGGTGAGTGTAAGCAGGGATATATTCAACCGAAAGTCAAACTAACGAGCAACTTATTTCCCTTAGATCGCCATCAATGACAATGAAAAATCTATCTTGCACATATAATCATATAATTCCCAACTGGTTCTAACCTCCCCAGTATGAAGACACGGGCCAAGTCTTAGGTGAACAATGTGATCTAAGGAGATTGTGGAGCTTGCCAAGCCGCTGTCGATCCGCCTGAATAATCCCAACGATCGTTGTGGAACTGAGCTCGGCCGTCGCCCAGGCGTACGCCTCTGACAAGGGCCAGGCTCCAACGGCGGTGGCGCGAAAACCGCCGCCTACCATTGACAATTTCTGGCCCAACATTGTAAGCGGATTGCATGGGATCGCAGCAGAAGATCCAGCTCATCCAGCAAGTGGTGACGCCCAAGGGCGAGCTGACGAATGTCCCGGTGAGTGTAAGCAGGGATATATTCAACCGAAAGTCAAACTAACGAGCAACTTATTTCCCTTAGATCGCCATCAATGACAATGAAAAAAATCTTGCACATATGCGCATATAATTCCCAACTGGTTCTAACCTCCCCAGTATGAAGACACGGCCAAGTCTTAGGTGAACAATGTGATCTAAGGAGATTGTGGAGCTTGCCAAGCCGCTGTCGATCCGCCTGAATAATCCCAACGATCGTTGTGGAACTGAGCTCGGCCGTCGCCCAGGCGTACGCCTCTGACAAGGGCCAGGCTCCAACGGCGGTGGCGCGAAAACCGCCGCCTACCATTGACAATTTCTGGCCCAACATTGTAAGCGGATTGCATGGGATCGCAGCAGAAGATCCAGCTCATCCAGCAAGTGGTGACGCCCAAGGGCGAGCTGACGAATGTCCCGGTGAGTGTAAGCAGGGATATATTCAACCGAAAGTCAAACTAACGAGCAACTTATTTCCCTTAGATCGCCATCAATGACAATGAAAAAAATCTTGCACATATGCGCATATAATTCCCAACTGGTTCTAACCTCCCCAGTATGAAGACACGGCCAAGTCTTAGGTGAACAATGTGATCTAAGGAGATTGTGGAGCTTGCCAAGCCGCTGTCGATCCGCCTGAATAATCCCAACGATCGTTGTGGAACTGAGCTCGGCCGTCGCCCAGGCGTACGCCTCTGACAAGGGCCAGGCTCCAACGGCGGTGGCGCGAAAACCGCCGCCTACCATTGACAATTTCTGGCCCAACATTGTAAGCGGATTGCATGGGATCGCAGCAGAAGATCCAGCTCATCCAGCAAGTGGTGACGCCCAAGGGCGAGCTGACGAATGTCCCGGTGAGTGTAAGCAGGGATATATTCAACCGAAAGTCAAACTAACGAGCAACTTATTTCCCTTAGATCGCCATCAATGACAATGAAAAAATCTTGCACATATGCGCATATAATTCCCAACTGGTTCTAACCTCCCCAGTATGAAGACAGGGCCAAGTCTTAGGTGAACAATGTGATCTAAGGAGATTGTGGAGCTTGCTGCCGCTGTCGATCCGCCTGAATAATCCCAACGATCGTTGTGGAACTGAGCTCGGCCGTCGCCCAGGCGTACGCCTCTGACAAGGGCCAGGCTTCAACGGCGGTGGCGCGAAAACCGCCGCCTACCATTGACAATTTCTGGCCCAACATTGTAAGCGGATTGCATGGGATCGCAGCAGAAGATCCAGCTCATCCAGCAAGTGGTGACGCCCAAGGGCGAGCTGACGAATGTCCCGGTGAGTGTAAGCAGGGATATATTCAACCGAAAGTCAAACTAACGAGCAACTTATTTCCCTTAGATCGCCATCAATGACAATGAAAAAAATCTTGCACATATGCGCATATAATTCCCAACTGGTTCTAACCTCCCCAGTATGAAGACACGGCCAAGTCTTAGGTGAACAATGTGATCTAAGGAGATTTGGGTGGAGCTTGCCAAGCCGCTGTCGATCCGCCTGAATAATCCCAACGATCGTTGTGGAACTGAGCTCGGCCGTCGCCCAGGCGTTTACGCCTCTGACAAGGGCCAGGCTCCAACGGCGGTGGCGCGAAAACCGCCGCCTACCATTGACAATTTCTGGCCCAACATTGTAAGCGGATTGCATGGGATCGCAGCAGAAGATCCAGCTCATCCAGCAAGTGGTGACGCCCAAGGGCGAGCTGACGAATGTCCCGGTGAGTGTAAGCAGGGATATATTCAACCGAAAGTCAAACTAACGAGCAACTTATTTCCCTTAGATCGCCATCAATGACAATGAAAAAAATCTTGCACATATGCGCATATAATTCCCAACTGGTTCTAACCTCCCCAGTATGAAGACAGGGCCAAGTCTTAGGTGAACAATGTGATCTAAGGAGATTGTGGAGCTTGCCAAGCCGCTGTCGATCCGCCTGAATAATCCCAACGATCGTTGTGGAACTGAGCTCGGCCGTCGCCCAGGCGTACGCCTCTGACAAGGGCCAGGCTCCAACGGCGGTGGCGCGAAAACCGCCGCCTACCATTGACAATTTCTGGCCCAACATTGTAAGCGGATTGCATGGGATCGCAGCAGAAGATCCAGCTCATCCAGCAAGTGGTGACGCCCAAGGGCGAGCTGACGAATGTCCCGGTGAGTGTAAGCAGGGATATATTCAACCGAAAGTCAAACTAACGAGCAACTTATTTCCCTTAGATCGCCATCAATGACAATGAAAAAATCTTGCACATATGCGCATATAATTCCCAACTGGTTCTAACCTCCCCAGTATGAAGACACGGCCAAGTCTTAGGTGAACAATGTGATCTAAGGAGATTGTGGAGCTTGCCAAGCCGCTGTCGATCCGCCTGAATAATCCCAACGATCGTTGTGGAACTGAGCTCGGCCGTCGCCCAGGCGTACGCCTCTGACAAGGGCCAGGCTCCAACGGCGGTGGCGCGAAAACCGCCGCCTACCATTGACAATTTCTGGCCCAACATTGTAAGCGGATTGCATGGGATCGCAGCAGAAGATCCAGCTCATCCAGCAAGTGGTGACGCCCAAGGGCGAGCTGACGAATGTCCCGGTGAGTGTAAGCAGGGATATATTCAACCGAAAGTCAAACTAACGAGCAACTTATTTCCCTTAGATCGCCATCAATGACAATGAAAAAAATCTTGCACATATGCGCATATAATTCCCAACTGGTTCTAACCTCCCCAGTATGAAGACACGGCCAAGTCTTAGGTGAACAATGTGATCTAAGGAGATTGTGGAGCTTGCCAAGCCGCTGTCGATCCGCCTGAATAATCCCAACGATCGTTGTGGAACTGAGCTCGGCCCTCCTGTCGCCCAGGCGTACGCCTCTGACAAGGGCCAGGCTCCAACGGCGGTGGCGCGAAAACCGCCGCCTACCATTGACAATTTCTGGCCCAACATTGTAAGCGGATTGCATGGGATCGCAGCAGAAGATCCAGCTCATCCAGCAAGTGGTGACGCCCAAGGGCGAGCGGACGAATGTCCCGGGGAGGGCGTGTGTGAAGCAGGGATATATTCAACCGAAAGTCAAACTAACGAGCAACTTATTTCCCTTTTCCCAGATCGCCATCAATGACAATGAAAAAATCTTGCACATATGCGCATATAATTCCCAACTGGTTCTAACCTCCCCAGTATGAAGACACGGCCAAGTCTTAGGTGAACAATGTGATCTAAGGAGATTGTGGAGCTTGCCAAGCCGCTGTCGATCCGCCTGAATAATCCCAACGATCGTTGTGGAACTGAGCTCGGCCGTCGCCCAGGCGTACGCCTCTGACAAGGGCCAGGCTCCAACGGCGGTGGCGCGAAAACCGCCGCCTACCATTGACAATTTCTGGCCCAACATTGTAAGCGGATTGCATGGGATCGCAGCAGAAGATCCAGCTCATCCAGCAAGTGGTGACGCCCAAGGGCGAGCTGACGAATGTCCCGGTGAGTGTAAGCAGGGATATATTCAACCGAAAGTCAAACTAACGAGCAACTTATTTCCCTTAGATCGCCATCAATGACAATGAAAAAAATCTTGCACATATGCGCATATAATTCCCAACTGGTTCTAACCTCCCCAGTATGAAGACACGGCCAAGTCTTAGGTGAACAATGTGATCTAAGGAGATTGTGGAGCTTGCCAAGCCGCTGTCGATCCGCCTGAATAATCCCAACGATCGTTGTGGAACTGAGCTCGGCCGTCGCCCAGGCGTACGCCTCTGACAAGGGCCAGGCTCCAACGGCGGTGGCGCGAAAACCGCCGCCTACCATTGACAATTTCTGGCCCAACATTGTAAGCGGATTGCATGGGATCGCAGCAGAAGATCCAGCTCATCCAGCAAGTGGTGACGCCCAAGGGCGAGCTGACGAATGTCCCGGTGAGTGTAAGCAGGGATATATTCAACCGAAAGTCAACTAACGAGCAACTTATTTCCTTAGATCGCCATCAATGACAATGAAAAAATCTTGCACATATGCGATTATTCCCAATGGTGGTGACGCCCAAGGGCGAGCTGACGAATGTCCCGGTGAGTGTAAGCAGGGATATATTCAACCGAAAGTCAAACTAACGAGCAACTTATTTCCCTTAGATCGCCATCAATGACAATGAAAAAAATCTTGCACATATGCGCATATAATTCCCAACTGGTTCTAACCTCCCCAGTATGAAGACACGGCCAAGTCTTAGGTGAACAATGTGATCTAAGGAGATTGTGGAGCTTGCCAAGCCGCTGTCGATCCGCCTGAATAATCCCAACGATCGTTGTGGAACTGAGCTCGGCCGTCGCCCAGGCGTACGCCTCTGACAAGGGCCAGGCTCCAACGGCGGTGGCGCGAAAACCGCCGCCTACCATTGACAATTTCTGGCCCAACATTGTAAGCGGATTGCATGGGATCGCAGCAGAAGATCCAGCTCATCCAGCAAGTGGTGACGCCCAAGGGCGAGCTGACGAATGTCCCGGTGAGTGTAAGCAGGGATATATTCAACCGAAAGTCAAACTAACGAGCAACTTATTTCCCTTAGATCGCCATCAATGACAATGAAAAAAATCTTGCACATATGCGCATATAATTCCCAACTGGTTCTAACCTCCCCAGTATGAAGACACAGGGCCAAGTCTTAGGTGAACAATGTGATCTAAGGAGATTGTGGAGCTTGCCAAGCCGCTGTCGATCCGCCTGAATAATCCCAACGATCGTTGTGGAACTGAGCTCGGCCGTCGCCCAGGCGTACGCCTCTGACAAGGGCCAGGCTCCAACGGCGGTGGCGCGAAAACCGCCGCCTACCATTGACAATTTCTGGCCCAACATTGTAAGCGGATTGCATGGGATCGCAGCAGAAGATCCAGCTCATCCAGCAAGTGGTGACGCCCAAGGGCGAGCTGACGAATGTCCCGGTGAGTGTAAGCAGGGATATATTCAACCGAAAGTCAAACTAACGAGCAACTTCTTTCCCTCAGATCGCCATCAATGACAATGAAAAAATCTTGCACATATGCGCATATAATTCCCAACTGGTTCTAACCTCCCCAGTATGAAGACACGGCCAAGTCTTAGGTGAACAATGTGATCTAAGGAGATTGTGGAGCTTGCTTGCAAGCCGCTGTCGATCCGCCTGAATAATCCCAACGATCGTGGTGGAACTGAGCTCGGCCGTCGCCCAGGCGTACGCCTCTGACAAGGGCCAGGCTCCAACGGCGGTGGCGCGAAAACCGCCGCCTACCATTGACAATTTCTGGCCCAACATTGTAAGCGGATTGCATGGGATCGCAGCAGAAGATCCAGCTCATCCAGCAAGTGGTGACGCCCAAGGGCGAGCTGACGAATGTCCCGGTGAGTGTAAGCAGGGATATATTCAACCGAAAGTCATACTAACGAGCAACTTATTTCCCTTAGATCGCCATCAATGACAATGAAAAAATCTTGCATATGCGCATATAATTCCAATGGTGGTGACGCCCAAGGCGAGCTGACGAATGTCCCGGTGAGTGTAAGCAGGGATATATTCAACCGAAAGTCAAACTAACGAGCAACTTATTTCCCTTAGATCGCCATCAATGACAATGAAAAAAATCTTGCACATATGCGCATATAATTCCCAACTGGTTCTAACCTCCCCAGTATGAAGACACGGCCAAGTCTTAGGTGAACAATGTGATCTAAGGAGATTGTGGAGCTTGCCAAGCCGCTGTCGATCCGCCTGAATAATCCCAACGATCGTTGTGGAACTGAGCTCGGCCGTCGCCCAGGCGTACGCCTCTGACAAGGGCCAGGCTCCAACGGCGGTGGCGCGAAAACCGCCGCCTACCATTGACTATTTCTGGCCCAACATTGTAAGCGGATTGCATGGGATCGCAGCAGAAGATCCAGCTCATCCAGCAAGTGGTGACGCCCAAGGGCGAGCTGACGAATGTCCCGGTGAGTGTAAGCAGGGATATATTCAACCGAAAGTCAAACTAACGAGCAACTTATTTCCCTTAGATCGCCATCAATGACAATGAAAAAATCTTGCACATATGCGCATATAATTCCCAACTGGTTCTAACCTCCCCAGTATGAAGACACGGCCAAGTCTTAGGTGAACAATGTGATCTAAGGAGATTGTGGAGCTTGCTAAGCCGCTGTCGATCCGCCTGAATAATCCCAACGATCGTTGTGGAACTGAGCTCGGCCGTCGCCCAGGCGTACGCCTCTGACAAGGGCCAGGCTCCAACGGCGGTGGCGCGAAAACCGCCGCCTACCATTGACTATTTCTGGCCCAACATTGTAAGCGGATTGCATGGGATCGCAGCAGAAGATCCAGCTCATCCAGCAAGTGGTGACGCCCAAGGGCGAGCTGACGAATGTCCCGGTGAGTGTAAGCAGGGATATATTCAACCGAAAGTCAAACTAACGAGCAACTTATTTCCCTCAGATCGCCATCAATGACAATGAAAAAAATCTTGCACATATGCGCATATAATTCCCAACTGGTTCTAACCTCCCCAGTATGAAGACAGGGCCAAGTCTTAGGTGAACAATGTGATCTAAGGAGATTGTGGAGCTTGCCAAGCCGCAACTTATTTCCCTTAGATCGCCATCAATGACAATGAAAAAAATCTTGCACATATGCGCATATAATTCCCAACTGGTTCTAACCTCCCCAGTATGAAGACAGGGCCAAGTCTTAGGTGAACAATGTGATCTAAGGAGATTGTGGAGCTTGCCAAGCCGCTGTCGATCCGCCTGAATAATCCCAACGATCGTTGTGGAACTGAGCTCGGCCGTCGCCCAGGCGTACGCCTCTGACAAGGGCCAGGCTCCAACGGCGGTGGCGCGAAAACCGCCGCCTACCATTGACTATTTCTGGCCCAACATTGTAAGCGGATTGCATGGGATCGCAGCAGAAGATCCAGCTCATCCAGCAAGTGGTGACGCCCAAGGGCGAGCTGACGAATGTCCCGGTGAGTGTAAGCAGGGATATATTCAACCGAAAGTCAAACTAACGAGCAACTTATTTCCCTCAGATCGCCATCAATGACAATGAAAAAAATCTTGCACATATGCGCATATAATTCCCAACTGGTTCTAACCTCCCCAGTATGAAGACAGGGCCAAGTCTTAGGTGAACAATGTGATCTAAGGAGATTGTGGAGCTTCAGGCACTTATTTCCTTAGATCGCCATCAATGACAATGAAAAAATCTTGCACATATGCGCATATAATTCCCAACTGGTTCTAACCTCCCCAGTATGAAGACACGGCCAAGTCTTAGGTGAACAATGTGATCTAAGGAGATTGTGGAGCTTGCCAAGCCGCTGTCGATCCGCCTGAATAATCCCAACGATCGTTGTGGAACTGAGCTCGGCCGTCGCCCAGGCGTACGCCTCTGACAAGGGCCAGGCTCCAACGGCGGTGGCGCGAAAACCGCCGCCTACCATTGACTATTTCTGGCCCAACATTGTAAGCGGATTGCATGGGATCGCAGCAGAAGATCCAGCTCATCCAGCAAGTGGTGACGCCCAAGGGCGAGCTGACGAATGTCCCGGTGAGTGTAAGCAGGGATATATTCAACCGAAAGTCAAACTAACGAGCAACTTATTTCCCTTAGATCGCCATCAATGACAATGAAAAAAATCTTGCACATATGCGCATATAATTCCCAACTGGTTCTAACCTCCCCAGTATGAAGACAGGGCCAAGTCTTAGGTGAACAATGTGATCTAAGGAGATTGTGGAGCTTGCCAAGCCGCAACTTATTTCCTTAGATCGCCATCAATGACAATGAAAAAATCTTGCACATATGCGCATATAATTCCCAACTGGTTCTAACCTCCCCAGTATGAAGACACGGCCAAGTCTTAGGTGAACAATGTGATCTAAGGAGATTGTGGAGCTTGCCAAGCCGCTGTCGATCCGCCTGAATAATCCCAACGATCGTTGTGGAACTGAGCTCGGCCGTCGCCCAGGCGTACGCCTCTGACAAGGGCCAGGCTCCAACGGCGGTGGCGCGAAAACCGCCGCCTACCATTGACTATTTCTGGCCCAACATTGTAAGCGGATTGCATGGGATCGCAGCAGAAGATCCAGCTCATCCAGCAAGTGGTGACGCCCAAGGGCGAGCTGACGAATGTCCCGGTGAGTGTAAGCAGGGATATATTCAACCGAAAGTCAAACTAACGAGCAACTTATTTCCCTTAGATCGCCATCAATGACAATGAAAAAAATCTTGCACATATGCGCATATAATTCCCAACTGGTTCTAACCTCCCCAGTATGAAGACACGGCCAAGTCTTAGGTGAACAATGTGATCTAAGGAGATTGTGGAGCTTGCTAAGCCGCTGTCGATCCGCCTGAATAATCCCAACGATCGTTGTGGAACTGAGCTCGGCCGTCGCCCAGGCGTACGCCTCTGACAAGGGCCAGGCTCCAACGGCGGTGGCGCGAAAACCGCCGCCTACCATTGACAATTTCTGGCCCAACATTGTAAGCGGATTGCATGGGATCGCAGCAGAAGATCCAGCTCATCCAGCAAGTGGTGACGCCCAAGGGCGAGCTGACGAATGTCCCGGTGAGTGTAAGCAGGGATATATTCAACCGAAAGTCAAACTAACGAGCAACTTATTTCCCTTAGATCGCCATCAATGACAATGAAAAAAATCTTGCACATATGCGCATATAATTCCCAACTGGTTCTAACCTCCCCAGTATGAAGACACGGCCAAGTCTTAGGTGAACAATGTGATCTAAGGAGATTGTGGAGCTTGCCAAGCCGCTGTCGATCCGCCTGAATAATCCCAACGATCGTTGTGGAACTGAGCTCGGCCGTCGCCCAGGCGTACGCCTCTGACAAGGGCCAGGCTCCAACGGCGGTGGCGCGAAAACCGCCGCCTACCATTGACTATTTCTGGCCCAACATTGTAAGCGGATTGCATGGGATCGCAGCAGAAGATCCAGCTCATCCAGCAAGTGGTGACGCCCAAGGGCGAGCTGACGAATGTCCCGGTGAGTGTAAGCAGGGATATATTCAACCGAAAGTCAAACTAACGAGCAACTTATTTCCCTTAGATCGCCATCAATGACAATGAAAAAAATCTTGCACATATGCGCATATAATTCCCAACTGGTTCTAACCTCCCCAGTATGAAGACAGGGCCAAGTCTTAGGTGAACAATGTGATCTAAGGAGATTGTGGAGCTTGCCAAGCCGCTGTCGATCCGCCTGAATAATCCCAACGATCGTTGTGGAACTGAGCTCGGCCGTCGCCCAGGCGTACGCCTCTGACAAGGGCCAGGCTCCAACGGCGGTGGCGCGAAAACCGCCGCCTACCATTGACAATTTCTGGCCCAACATTGTAAGCGGATTGCATGGGATCGCAGCAGAAGATCCAGCTCATCCAGCAAGTGGTGACGCCCAAGGGCGAGCTGACGAATGTCCCGGTGAGTGTAAGCAGGGATATATTCAACCGAAAGTCAAACTAACGAGCAACTTATTTCCCTTAGATCGCCATCAATGACAATGAAAAAATCTTGCACATATGCGCATATAATTCCCAACTGGTTCTAACCTCCCCAGTATGAAGACACGGCCAAGTCTTAGGTGAACAATGTGATCTAAGGAGATTGTGGAGCTTGCCAAGCCGCTGTCGATCCGCCTGAATAATCCCAACGATCGTTGTGGAACTGAGCTCGGCCGTCGCCCAGGCGTACGCCTCTGACAAGGGCCAGGCTCCAACGGCGGTGGCGCGAAAACCGCCGCCTACCATTGACTATTTCTGGCCCAACATTGTAAGCGGATTGCATGGGATCGCAGCAGAAGATCCAGCTCATCCAGCAAGTGGTGACGCCCAAGGGCGAGCTGACGAATGTCCCGGTGAGTGTAAGCAGGGATATATTCAACCGAAAGTCAAACTAACGAGCAACTTATTTCCCTTAGATCGCCATCAATGACAATGAAAAAAATCTTGCACATATGCGCATATAATTCCCAACTGGTTCTAACCTCCCCAGTATGAAGACACGGCCAAGTCTTAGGTGAACAATGTGATCTAAGGAGATTGTGGAGCTTGCCAAGCCGCTGTCGATCCGCCTGAATAATCCCAACGATCGTTGTGGAACTGAGCTCGGCCGTCGCCCAGGCGTACGCCTCTGACAAGGGCCAGGCTCCAACGGCGGTGGCGCGAAAACCGCCGCCTACCATTGACTATTTCTGGCCCAACATTGTAAGCGGATTGCATGGGATCGCAGCAGAAGATCCAGCTCATCCAGCAAGTGGTGACGCCCAAGGGCGAGCTGACGAATGTCCCGGTGAGTGTAAGCAGGGATATATTCAACCGAAAGTCAAACTAACGAGCAACTTATTTCCCTTAGATCGCCATCAATGACAATGAAAAAAATCTTGCACATATGCGCATATAATTCCCAACTGGTTCTAACCTCCCCAGTATGAAGACACGGCCAAGTCTTAGGTGAACAATGTGATCTAAGGAGATTGTGGAGCTTGCCAAGCCGCTGTCGATCCGCCTGAATAATCCCAACGATCGTTGTGGAACTGAGCTCGGCCGTCGCCCAGGCGTACGCCTCTGACAAGGGCCAGGCTCCAACGGCGGTGGCGCGAAAACCGCCGCCTACCATTGACAATTTCTGGCCCAACATTGTAAGCGGATTGCATGGGATCGCAGCAGAAGATCCAGCTCATCCAGCAAGTGGTGACGCCCAAGGGCGAGCTGACGAATGTCCCGGTGAGTGTAAGCAGGGATATATTCAACCGAAAGTCAAACTAACGAGCAACTTATTTCCCTTAGATCGCCATCAATGACAATGAAAAAAATCTTGCACATATGCGCATATAATTCCCAACTGGTTCTAACCTCCCCAGTATGAAGACACGGCCAAGTCTTAGGTGAACAATGTGATCTAAGGAGATTGTGGAGCTTGCCAAGCCGCTGTCGATCCGCCTGAATAATCCCAACGATCGTTGTGGAACTGAGCTCGGCCGTCGCCCAGGCGTACGCCTCTGACAAGGGCCAGGCTCCAACGGCGGTGGCGCGAAAACCGCCGCCTACCATTGACTATTTCTGGCCCAACATTGTAAGCGGATTGCATGGGATCGCAGCAGAAGATCCAGCTCATCCAGCAAGTGGTGACGCCCAAGGGCGAGCTGACGAATGTCCCGGTGAGTGTAAGCAGGGATATATTCAACCAAAAGTCAAACTAACGAGCAACTTCTTTCCCTCAGATCGCCATCAATGACAATGAAAAAAATCTTGCACATATGCGCATATAATTCCCAACTGGTTCTAACCTCCCCAGTATAAAGACACGGCCAAGTCTTAGGTGAACAATGTGATTTGAAGAGATTGTGGAGCTTGCTAAGCCGCTGACGATCCGCCTGAATAATCCCTACGATCGTGGTGGAACTGAGCTCGGCCGTCGCCCTGTCATACGCCGCTGGCAAGGGCCAGGCTTCAACGGCGGTGGCGCGAAAACCGCCGCCTACCATTGACAATTTCTGGCCCAACATTGTAAGCGGATTGCATGGGATCGCAGCAGAAGATCCAGCTCATCCAGCAAGTGGTGACGCCCAAGGGCGAGCTGACGAATGTCCCGGTGAGTGTAAGCAGGGATATATTCAACCGAAAGTCAAACTAACGAGCAACTTATTTCCCTTAGATCGCCATCAATGACAATGAAAAAAATCTTGCACATATGCGCATATAATTCCCAACTGGTTCTAACCTCCCCAGTATGAAGACACGGCCAAGTCTTAGGTGAACAATGTGATCTAAGGAGATTGTGGAGCTTGCCAAGCCGCTGTCGATCCGCCTGAATAATCCCAACGATCGTTGTGGAACTGAGCTCGGCCGTCGCCCAGGCGTACGCCTCTGACAAGGGCCAGGCTCCAACGGCGGTGGCGCGAAAACCGCCGCCTACCATTGACTATTTCTGGCCCAACATTGTAAGCGGATTGCATGGGATCGCAGCAGAAGATCCAGCTCATCCAGCAAGTGGTGACGCCCAAGGGCGAGCTGACGAATGTCCCGGTGAGTGTAAGCAGGGATATATTCAACCGAAAGTCAAACTAACGAGCAACTTATTTCCCTTAGATCGCCATCAATGACAATGAAAAAAATCTTGCACATATGCGCATATAATTCCCAACTGGTTCTAACCTCCCCAGTATGAAGACACGGCCAAGTCTTAGGTGAACAATGTGATCTAAGGAGATTGTGGAGCTTGCCAAGCCGCTGTCGATCCGCCTGAATAATCCCAACGATCGTTGTGGAACTGAGCTCGGCCGTCGCCCAGGCGTACGCCTCTGACAAGGGCCAGGCTCCAACGGCGGTGGCGCGAAAACCGCCGCCTACCATTGACTATTTCTGGCCCAACATTGTAAGCGGATTGCATGGGATCGCAGCAGAAGATCCAGCTCATCCAGCAAGTGGTGACGCCCAAGGGCGAGCTGACGAATGTCCCGGTGAGTGTAAGCAGGGATATATTCAACCGAAAGTCAAACTAACGAGCAACTTATTTCCCTTAGATCGCCATCAATGACAATGAAAAAAATCTTGCACATATGCGCATATAATTCCCAACTGGTTCTAACCTCCCCAGTATGAAGACACGGCCAAGTCTTAGGTGAACAATGTGATCTAAGGAGATTGTGGAGCTTGCCAAGCCGCTGTCGATCCGCCTGAATAATCCCAACGATCGTTGTGGAACTGAGCTCGGCCGTCGCCCAGGCGTACGCCTCTGACAAGGGCCAGGCTCCAACGGCGGTGGCGCGAAAACCGCCGCCTACCATTGACTATTTCTGGCCCAACATTGTAAGCGGATTGCATGGGATCGCAGCAGAAGATCCAGCTCATCCAGCAAGTGGTGACGCCCAAGGGCGAGCTGACGAATGTCCCGGTGAGTGTAAGCAGGGATATATTCAACCAAAAGTCAAACTAACGAGCAACTTCTTTCCCTCAGATCGCCATCAATGACAATGAAAAATATTTTGCACATATGCGCATATAATTCCCAACTGGTTCTAACCTCCCCAGTATAAAGACACGGCCAAGTCTTAGGTGAACAATGTGATTTGAAGAGATTGTGGAGCTTGCTAAGCCGCTGACGATCCGCCTGAATAATCCCTACGATCGTGGTGGAACTGAGCTCGGCCGTCGCCCTGTCGTACGCCGCTGGCAAGGGCCAGGCTTCAACGCCGGTGGCGCGAGGACCGCCGTCTACCATTGACAATTTCTGGCCCAACATTGTAAGCGGATTGCATGGGATCGCAGCAGAAGATCCAGCTCATCCAGCAAGTGGTGACGCCCAAGGGCGAGCTGACGAATGTCCCGGTGAGTGTAAGCAGGGATATATTCAACCGAAAGTCAAACTAACGAGCAACTTATTTCCCTTAGATCGCCATCAATGACAATGAAAAAATCTTGCACATATGCGCATATAATTCCCAACTGGTTCTAACCTCCCCAGTATGAAGACACGGCCAAGTCTTAGGTGAACAATGTGATCTAAGGAGATTGTGGAGCTTGCTAAGCCGCTGTCGATCCGCCTGAATAATCCCAACGATCGTTGTGGAACTGAGCTCGGCCGTCGCCCAGGCGTACGCCTCTGACAAGGGCCAGGCTCCAACGGCGGTGGCGCGAAAACCGCCGCCTACCATTGACTATTTCTGGCCCAACATTGTAAGCGGATTGCATGGGATCGCAGCAGAAGATCCAGCTCATCCAGCAAGTGGTGACGCCCAAGGGCGAGCTGACGAATGTCCCGGTGAGTGTAAGCAGGGATATATTCAACCGAAAGTCAAACTAACGAGCAACTTATTTCCCTTAGATCGCCATCAATGACAATGAAAAAAATCTTGCACATATGCGCATATAATTCCCAACTGGTTCTAACCTCCCCAGTATGAAGACACGGCCAAGTCTTAGGTGAACAATGTGATCTAAGGAGATTGTGGAGCTTGCCAAGCCGCTGTCGATCCGCCTGAATAATCCCAACGATCGTTGTGGAACTGAGCTCGGCCGTCGCCCAGGCGTACGCCTCTGACAAGGGCCAGGCTCCAACGGCGGTGGCGCAAAAACCGCCGCCTACCATTGACAATTTCTGGCCCAACATTGTAAGCGGATTGCATGGGATCGCAGCAGAAGATCCAGCTCATCCAGCAAGTGGTGACGCCCAAGGGCGAGCTGACGAATGTCCCGGTGAGTGTAAGCAGGGATATATTCAACCGAAAGTCAAACTAACGAGCAACTTATTTCCCTTAGATCGCCATCAATGACAATGAAAAAAATCTTGCACATATGCGCATATAATTCCCAACTGGTTCTAACCTCCCCAGTATGAAGACACGGCCAAGTCTTAGGTGAACAATGTGATCTAAGGAGATTGTGGAGCTTGCCAAGCCGCTGTCGATCCGCCTGAATAATCCCAACGATCGTTGTGGAACTGAGCTCGGCCGTCGCCCAGGCGTACGCCTCTGACAAGGGCCAGGCTCCAACGGCGGTGGCGCGAAAACCGCCGCCTACCATTGACTATTTCTGGCCCAACATTGTAAGCGGATTGCATGGGATCGCAGCAGAAGATCCAGCTCATCCAGCAAGTGGTGACGCCCAAGGGCGAGCTGACGAATGTCCCGGTGAGTGTAAGCAGGGATATATTCAACCGAAAGTCAAACTAACGAGCAACTTATTTCCCTTAGATCGCCATCAATGACAATGAAAAAAATCTTGCACATATGCGCATATAATTCCCAACTGGTTCTAACCTCCCCAGTATGAAGACACGGCCAAGTCTTAGGTGAACAATGTGATCTAAGGAGATTGTGGAGCTTGCCAAGCCGCTGTCGATCCGCCTGAATAATCCCAACGATCGTTGTGGAACTGAGCTCGGCCGTCGCCCAGGCGTACGCCTCTGACAAGGGCCAGGCTCCAACGGCGGTGGCGCGAAAACCGCCGCCTACCATTGACTATTTCTGGCCCAACATTGTAAGCGGATTGCATGGGATCGCAGCAGAAGATCCAGCTCATCCAGCAAGTGGTGACGCCCAAGGGCGAGCTGACGAATGTCCCGGTGAGTGTAAGCAGGGATATATTCAACCGAAAGTCAAACTAACGAGCAACTTATTTCCCTTAGATCGCCATCAATGACAATGAAAAAATCTTGCACATATGCGCATATAATTCCCAACTGGTTCTAACCTCCCCAGTATGAAGACACGGCCAAGTCTTAGGTGAACAATGTGATCTAAGGAGATTGTGGAGCTTGCCAAGCCGCTGTCGATCCGCCTGAATAATCCCAACGATCGTTGTGGAACTGAGCTCGGCCGTCGCCCAGGCGTACGCCTCTGACAAGGGCCAGGCTCCAACGGCGGTGGCGCGAAAACCGCCGCCTACCATTGACTATTTCTGGCCCAACATTGTAAGCGGATTGCATGGGATCGCAGCAGAAGATCCAGCTCATCCAGCAAGTGGTGACGCCCAAGGGCGAGCTGACGAATGTCCCGGTGAGTGTAAGCAGGGATATATTCAACCAAAAGTCAAACTAACGAGCAACTTCTTTCCCTCAGATCGCCATCAATGACAATGAAAAATATTTTGCACATATGCGCATATAATTCCCAACTGGTTCTAACCTCCCCAGTATGAAGACAGGGCCAAGTCTTAGGTGAACAATGTGATCTAAGGAGATTGTGGAGCTTGCCAAGCCGCTGTCGATCCGCCTGAATAATCCCAACGATCGTTGTGGAACTGAGCTCGGCCGTCGCCCAGGCGTACGCCTCTGACAAGGGCCAGGCTCCAACGGCGGTGGCGCGAAAACCGCCGCCTACCATTGACAATTTCTGGCCCAACATTGTAAGCGGATTGCATGGGATCGCAGCAGAAGATCCAGCTCATCCAGCAAGTGGTGACGCCCAAGGGCGAGCTGACGAATGTCCCGGTGAGTGTAAGCAGGGATATATTCAACCGAAAGTCAAACTAACGAGCAACTTATTTCCCTTAGATCGCCATCAATGACAATGAAAAAATCTTGCACATATGCGCATATAATTCCCAACTGGTTCTAACCTCCCCAGTATGAAGACACGGCCAAGTCTTAGGTGAACAATGTGATCTAAGGAGATTGTGGAGCTTGCCAAGCCGCTGTCGATCCGCCTGAATAATCCCAACGATCGTTGTGGAACTGAGCTCGGCCGTCGCCCAGGCGTACGCCTCTGACAAGGGCCAGGCTCCAACGGCGGTGGCGCGAAAACCGCCGCCTACCATTGACTATTTCTGGCCCAACATTGTAAGCGGATTGCATGGGATCGCAGCAGAAGATCCAGCTCATCCAGCAAGTGGTGACGCCCAAGGGCGAGCTGACGAATGTCCCGGTGAGTGTAAGCAGGGATATATTCAACCAAAAGTCAAACTAACGAGCAACTTCTTTCCCTCAGATCGCCATCAATGACAATGAAAAATATTTTGCACATATGCGCATATAATTCCCAACTGGTTCTAACCTCCCCAGTATGAAGACACGGCCAAGTCTTAGGTGAACAATGTGATCTGAAGAGATTGTGGAGCTTGCTAAGCCGCTGACGATCCGCCTGAATAATCCCTACGATCGTGGTGGAACTGAGCTCGGCCGTCGCCCTGTCGTACGCCTCTGGCAAGGGCCAGGCTTCAACGCCGGTGGCGCGAGAGACCGCCGCCTACCATTGACTATTTCTGGCCCAACATTGTAAGCGGATTGCATGGGATCGCAGCAGAAGATCCAGCTCATCCAGCAAGTGGTGACGCCCAAGGGCGAGCTGACGAATGTCCCGGTGAGTGTAAGCAGGGATATATTCAACCGAAAGTCAAACTAACGAGCAACTTATTTCCCTTAGATCGCCATCAATGACAATGAAAAAAATCTTGCACATATGCGCATATAATTCCCAACTGGTTCTAACCTCCCCAGTATGAAGACACGGCCAAGTCTTAGGTGAACAATGTGATTTAAGGAGATTGTGGAGCTTGCTAAGCCGCTGTCGATCCGCCTGAATAATCCCAACGATCGTTGTGGAACTGAGCTCGGCCGTCGCCCAGGCGTACGCCTCTGACAAGGGCCAGGCTCCAACGGCGGTGGCGCGAAAACCGCCGCCTACCATTGACAATTTCTGGCCCAACATTGTAAGCGGATTGCATGGGATCGCAGCAGAAGATCCAGCTCATCCAGCAAGTGGTGACGCCCAAGGGCGAGCTGACGAATGTCCCGGTGAGTGTAAGCAGGGATATATTCAACCGAAAGTCAAACTAACGAGCAACTTATTTCCCTTAGATCGCCATCAATGACAATGAAAAAAATCTTGCACATATGCGCATATAATTCCCAACTGGTTCTAACCTCCCCAGTATGAAGACACGGCCAAGTCTTAGGTGAACAATGTGATCTAAGGAGATTGTGGAGCTTGCCAAGCCGCTGTCGATCCGCCTGAATAATCCCAACGATCGTTGTGGAACTGAGCTCGGCCGTCGCCCAGGCGTACGCCTCTGACAAGGGCCAGGCTCCAACGGCGGTGGCGCGAAAACCGCCGCCTACCATTGACAATTTCTGGCCCAACATTGTAAGCGGATTGCATGGGATCGCAGCAGAAGATCCAGCTCATCCAGCAAGTGGTGACGCCCAAGGGCGAGCTGACGAATGTCCCGGTGAGTGTAAGCAGGGATATATTCAACCGAAAGTCAAACTAACGAGCAACTTATTTCCCTTAGATCGCCATCAATGACAATGAAAAAAATCTTGCACATATGCGCATATAATTCCCAACTGGTTCTAACCTCCCCAGTATGAAGACACGGCCAAGTCTTAGGTGAACAATGTGATCTAAGGAGATTGTGGAGCTTGCCAAGCCGCTGTCGATCCGCCTGAATAATCCCAACGATCGTTGTGGAACTGAGCTCGGCCGTCGCCCAGGCGTACGCCTCTGACAAGGGCCAGGCTCCAACGGCGGTGGCGCGAAAACCGCCGCCTACCATTGACTATTTCTGGCCCAACATTGTAAGCGGATTGCATGGGATCGCAGCAGAAGATCCAGCTCATCCAGCAAGTGGTGACGCCCAAGGGCGAGCTGACGAATGTCCCGGTGAGTGTAAGCAGGGATATATTCAACCGAAAGTCAAACTAACGAGCAACTTATTTCCCTTAGATCGCCATCAATGACAATGAAAAAAATCTTGCACATATGCGCATATAATTCCCAACTGGTTCTAACCTCCCCAGTATGAAGACACGGCCAAGTCTTAGGTGAACAATGTGATCTAAGGAGATTGTGGAGCTTGCCAAGCCGCTGTCGATCCGCCTGAATAATCCCAACGATCGTTGTGGAACTGAGCTCGGCCGTCGCCCAGGCGTACGCCTCTGACAAGGGCCAGGCTCCAACGGCGGTGGCGCGAAAACCGCCGCCTACCATTGACTATTTCTGGCCCAACATTGTAAGCGGATTGCATGGGATCGCAGCAGAAGATCCAGCTCATCCAGCAAGTGGTGACGCCCAAGGGCGAGCTGACGAATGTCCCGGTGAGTGTAAGCAGGGATATATTCAACCGAAAGTCAAACTAACGAGCAACTTATTTCCCTTAGATCGCCATCAATGACAATGAAAAAAATCTTGCACATATGCGCATATAATTCCCAACTGGTTCTAACCTCCCCAGTATGAAGACACGGCCAAGTCTTAGGTGAACAATGTGATCTAAGGAGATTGTGGAGCTTGCCAAGCCGCTGTCGATCCGCCTGAATAATCCCAACGATCGTTGTGGAACTGAGCTCGGCCGTCGCCCAGGCGTACGCCTCTGACAAGGGCCAGGCTCCAACGGCGGTGGCGCGAAAACCGCCGCCTACCATTGACTATTTCTGGCCCAACATTGTAAGCGGATTGCATGGGATCGCAGCAGAAGATCCAGCTCATCCAGCAAGTGGTGACGCCCAAGGGCGAGCTGACGAATGTCCCGGTGAGTGTAAGCAGGGATATATTCAACCAAAAGTCAAACTAACGAGCAACTTCTTTCCCTCAGATCGCCATCAATGACAATGAAAAATATTTTGCACATATGCGCATATAATTCCCAACTGGTTCTAACCTCCCCAGTATAAAGACAGGGCCAAGTCTTAGGTGAACAATGTGATTTGAAGAGATTGTGGAGCTTGCTAAGCCGCTGACGATCCGCCTGAATAATCCCTACGATCGTGGTGGAACTGAGCTCGGCCGTCGCCCTGTCGTACGCCGCTGGCAAGGGCCAGGCTTCAACGCCGGTGGCGCGAGGACCGCCGTCTACCATTGACTATTTCTGGCCCAACATTGTAAGCGGATTGCATGGGATCGCAGCAGAAGATCCAGCTCATCCAGCAAGTGGTGACGCCCAAGGGCGAGCTGACGAATGTCCCGGTGAGTGTAAGCAGGGATATATTCAACCGAAAGTCAAACTAACGAGCAACTTATTTCCCTTAGATCGCCATCAATGACAATGAAAAAAATCTTGCACATATGCGCATATAATTCCCAACTGGTTCTAACCTCCCCAGTATGAAGACACGGCCAAGTCTTAGGTGAACAATGTGATCTAAGGAGATTGTGGAGCTTGCTAAGCCGCTGTCGATCCGCCTGAATAATCCCAACGATCGTTGTGGAACTGAGCTCGGCCGTCGCCCAGGCGTACGCCTCTGACAAGGGCCAGGCTCCAACGGCGGTGGCGCGAAAACCGCCGCCTACCATTGACTATTTCTGGCCCAACATTGTAAGCGGATTGCATGGGATCGCAGCAGAAGATCCAGCTCATCCAGCAAGTGGTGACGCCCAAGGGCGAGCTGACGAATGTCCCGGTGAGTGTAAGCAGGGATATATTCAACCGAAAGTCAAACTAACGAGCAACTTATTTCCCTTAGATCGCCATCAATGACAATGAAAAAAATCTTGCACATATGCGCATATAATTCCCAACTGGTTCTAACCTCCCCAGTATGAAGACACGGCCAAGTCTTAGGTGAACAATGTGATTTGAAGAGATTGTGGAGCTTGCTAAGCCGCTGACGATCCGCCTGAATAATCCCAACGATCGTTGTGGAACTGAGCTCGGCCGTCGCCCAGGCGTACGCCTCTGACAAGGGCCAGGCTCCAACGGCGGTGGCGCGAAAACCGCCGCCTACCATTGACTATTTCTGGCCCAACATTGTAAGCGGATTGCATGGGATCGCAGCAGAAGATCCAGCTCATCCAGCAAGTGGTGACGCCCAAGGGCGAGCTGACGAATGTCCCGGTGAGTGTAAGCAGGGATATATTCAACCGAAAGTCAAACTAACGAGCAACTTATTTCCCTCAGATCGCCATCAATGACAATGAAAAAAATCTTGCACATATGCGCATATAATTCCCAACTGGTTCTAACCTCCCCAGTATGAAGACACGGCCAAGTCTTAGGTGAACAATGTGATCTAAGGAGATTGTGGAGCTTGCCAAGCCGCTGTCGATCCGCCTGAATAATCCCAACGATCGTTGTGGAACTGAGCTCGGCCGTCGCCCAGGCGTACGCCTCTGACAAGGGCCAGGCTCCAACGGCGGTGGCGCGAAAACCGCCGCCTACCATTGACTATTTCTGGCCCAACATTGTAAGCGGATTGCATGGGATCGCAGCAGAAGATCCAGCTCATCCAGCAAGTGGTGACGCCCAAGGGCGAGCTGACGAATGTCCCGGTGAGTGTAAGCAGGGATATATTCAACCGAAAGTCAAACTAACGAGCAACTTCTTTCCCTCAGATCGCCATCAATGACAATGAAAAATATTTTGCACATATGCGCATATAATTCCCAACTGGTTCTAACCTCCCCAGTATGAAGACACGGCCAAGTCTTAGGTGAACAATGTGATCTAAGGAGATTGTGGAGCTTGCCAAGCCGCTGTCGATCCGCCTGAATAATCCCAACGATCGTTGTGGAACTGAGCTCGGCCGTCGCCCAGGCGTACGCCTCTGACAAGGGCCAGGCTCCAACGGCGGTGGCGCGAAAACCGCCGCCTACCATTGACTATTTCTGGCCCAACATTGTAAGCGGATTGCATGGGATCGCAGCAGAAGATCCAGCTCATCCAGCAAGTGGTGACGCCCAAGGGCGAGCTGACGAATGTCCCGGTGAGTGTAAGCAGGGATATATTCAACCGAAAGTCAAACTAACGAGCAACTTATTTCCCTTAGATCGCCATCAATGACAATGAAAAAAATCTTGCACATATGCGCATATAATTCCCAACTGGTTCTAACCTCCCCAGTATGAAGACACGGCCAAGTCTTAGGTGAACAATGTGATCTAAGGAGATTGTGGAGCTTGCCAAGCCGCTGTCGATCCGCCTGAATAATCCCAACGATCGTTGTGGAACTGAGCTCGGCCGTCGCCCAGGCGTACGCCTCTGACAAGGGCCAGGCTCCAACGGCGGTGGCGCGAAAACCGCCGCCTACCATTGACTATTTCTGGCCCAACATTGTAAGCGGATTGCATGGGATCGCAGCAGAAGATCCAGCTCATCCAGCAAGTGGTGACGCCCAAGGGCGAGCTGACGAATGTCCCGGTGAGTGTAAGCAGGGATATATTCAACCGAAAGTCAAACTAACGAGCAACTTATTTCCCTTAGATCGCCATCAATGACAATGAAAAAAATCTTGCACATATGCGCATATAATTCCCAACTGGTTCTAACCTCCCCAGTATGAAGACACGGCCAAGTCTTAGGTGAACAATGTGATCTAAAGAGATTGTGGAGCTTGCTAAGCCGCTGTCGATCCGCCTGAATAATCCCAACGATCGTTGTGGAACTGAGCTCGGCCGTCGCCCAGGCGTACGCCTCTGACAAGGGCCAGGCTCCAACGGCGGTGGCGCGAAAACCGCCGCCTACCATTGACTATTTCTGGCCCAACATTGTAAGCGGATTGCATGGGATCGCAGCAGAAGATCCAGCTCATCCAGCAAGTGGTGACGCCCAAGGGCGAGCTGACGAATGTCCCGGTGAGTGTAAGCAGGGATATATTCAACCGAAAGTCAAACTAACGAGCAACTTATTTCCCTTAGATCGCCATCAATGACAATGAAAAAAATCTCGCACATATGCGCATATAATTCCCAACTGGTTCTAACCTCCCCAGTATGAAGACACGGCCAAGTCTTAGGTGAACAATGTGATCTAAGGAGATTGTGGAGCTTGCCAAGCCGCTGTCGATCCGCCTGAATAATCCCAACGATCGTTGTGGAACTGAGCTCGGCCGTCGCCCAGGCGTACGCCTCTGACAAGGGCCAGGCTCCAACGGCGGTGGCGCGAAAACCGCCGCCTACCATTGACTATTTCTGGCCCAACATTGTAAGCGGATTGCATGGGATCGCAGCAGAAGATCCAGCTCATCCAGCAAGTGGTGACGCCCAAGGGCGAGCTGACGAATGTCCCGGTGAGTGTAAGCAGGGATATATTCAACCGAAAGTCAAACTAACGAGCAACTTATTTCCCTTAGATCGCCATCAATGACAATGAAAAAAATCTTGCACATATGCGCATATAATTCCCAACTGGTTCTAACCTCCCCAGTATGAAGACAGGGCCAAGTCTTAGGTGAACAATGTGATCTAAGGAGATTGTGGAGCTTGCCAAGCCGCTGTCGATCCGCCTGAATAATCCCAACGATCGTTGTGGAACTGAGCTCGGCCGTCGCCCAGGCGTACGCCTCTGACAAGGGCCAGGCTCCAACGGCGGTGGCGCGAAAACCGCCGCCTACCATTGACTATTTCTGGCCCAACATTGTAAGCGGATTGCATGGGATCGCAGCAGAAGATCCAGCTCATCCAGCAAGTGGTGACGCCCAAGGGCGAGCTGACGAATGTCCCGGTGAGTGTAAGCAGGGATATATTCAACCAAAAGTCAAACTAACGAGCAACTTCTTTCCCTCAGATCGCCATCAATGACAATGAAAAATATTTTGCACATATGCGCATATAATTCCCAACTGGTTCTAACCTCCCCAGTATAAAGACAGGGCCAAGTCTTAGGTGAACAATGTGATTTGAAGAGATTGTGGAGCTTGCTAAGCCGCTGACGATCCGCCTGAATAATCCCTACGATCGTGGTGGAACTGAGCTCGGCCGTCGCCCTGTCGTACGCCGCTGGCAAGGGCCAGGCTTCAACGCCGGTGGCGCGAGGACCGCCGTCTACCATTGACTATTTCTGGCCCAACATTGTAAGCGGATTGCATGGGATCGCAGCAGAAGATCCAGCTCATCCAGCAAGTGGTGACGCCCAAGGGCGAGCTGACGAATGTCCCGGTGAGTGTAAGCAGGGATATATTCAACCGAAAGTCAAACTAACGAGCAACTTATTTCCCTTAGATCGCCATCAATGACAATGAAAAAAATCTTGCACATATGCGCATATAATTCCCAACTGGTTCTAACCTCCCCAGTATGAAGACACGGCCAAGTCTTAGGTGAACAATGTGATTTGAAGAGATTGTGGAGCTTGCTAAGCCGCTGACGATCCGCCTGAATAATCCCAACGATCGTTGTGGAACTGAGCTCGGCCGTCGCCCAGGCGTACGCCTCTGACAAGGGCCAGGCTCCAACGGCGGTGGCGCGAAAACCGCCGCCTACCATTGACTATTTCTGGCCCAACATTGTAAGCGGATTGCATGGGATCGCAGCAGAAGATCCAGCTCATCCAGCAAGTGGTGACGCCCAAGGGCGAGCTGACGAATGTCCCGGTGAGTGTAAGCAGGGATATATTCAACCGAAAGTCAAACTAACGAGCAACTTATTTCCCTTAGATCGCCATCAATGACAATGAAAAAAATCTTGCACATATGCGCATATAATTCCCAACTGGTTCTAACCTCCCCAGTATGAAGACACGGCCAAGTCTTAGGTGAACAATGTGATCTAAGGAGATTGTGGAGCTTGCTAAGCCGCTGTCGATCCGCCTGAATAATCCCAACGATCGTTGTGGAACTGAGCTCGGCCGTCGCCCAGGCGTACGCCTCTGACAAGGGCCAGGCTCCAACGGCGGTGGCGCAAAAACCGCCGCCTACCATTGACAATTTCTGGCCCAACATTGTAAGCGGATTGCATGGGATCGCAGCAGAAGATCCAGCTCATCCAGCAAGTGGTGACGCCCAAGGGCGAGCTGACGAATGTCCCGGTGAGTGTAAGCAGGGATATATTCAACCGAAAGTCAAACTAACGAGCAACTTATTTCCCTTAGATCGCCATCAATGACAATGAAAAAAATCTTGCACATATGCGCATATAATTCCCAACTGGTTCTAACCTCCCCAGTATGAAGACACGGCCAAGTCTTAGGTGAACAATGTGATCTAAGGAGATTGTGGAGCTTGCCAAGCCGCTGTCGATCCGCCTGAATAATCCCAACGATCGTTGTGGAACTGAGCTCGGCCGTCGCCCAGGCGTACGCCTCTGACAAGGGCCAGGCTCCAACGGCGGTGGCGCGAAAACCGCCGCCTACCATTGACTATTTCTGGCCCAACATTGTAAGCGGATTGCATGGGATCGCAGCAGAAGATCCAGCTCATCCAGCAAGTGGTGACGCCCAAGGGCGAGCTGACGAATGTCCCGGTGAGTGTAAGCAGGGATATATTCAACCGAAAGTCAAACTAACGAGCAACTTATTTCCCTTAGATCGCCATCAATCACAATGAAAAAAATCTTGCACATATGCGCATATAATTCCCAACTGGTTCTAACCTCCCCAGTATGAAGACACGGCCAACTCTTAGGTGAACAATGTGATTTGAAGAGATTGTGGAGCTTGCTAAGCCGCTGACGATCCGCCTGAATAATCCCAACGATCGTTGTGGAACTGAGCTCGGCCGTCGCCCAGGCGTACGCCTCTGACAAGGGCCAGGCTCCAACGGCGGTGGCGCGAAAACCGCCGCCTACCATTGACTATTTCTGGCCCAACATTGTAAGCGGATTGCATGGGATCGCAGCAGAAGATCCAGCTCATCCAGCAAGTGGTGACGCCCAAGGGCGAGCTGACGAATGTCCCGGTGAGTGTAAGCAGGGATATATTCAACCGAAAGTCAAACTAACGAGCAACTTATTTCCCTCAGATCGCCATCAATGACAATGAAAAAAATCTTGCACATATGCGCATATAATTCCCAACTGGTTCTAACCTCCCCAGTATGAAGACAGGGCCAAGTCTTAGGTGAACAATGTGATCTAAGGAGATTGTGGAGCTTGCCAAGCCGCTGTCGATCCGCCTGAATAATCCCAACGATCGTTGTGGAACTGAGCTCGGCCGTCGCCCAGGCGTACGCCTCTGACAAGGGCCAGGCTCCAACGGCGGTGGCGCGAAAACCGCCGCCTACCATTGACTATTTCTGGCCCAACATTGTAAGCGGATTGCATGGGATCGCAGCAGAAGATCCAGCTCATCCAGCAAGTGGTGACGCCCAAGGGCGAGCTGACGAATGTCCCGGTGAGTGTAAGCAGGGATATATTCAACCAAAAGTCAAACTAACGAGCAACTTCTTTCCCTCAGATCGCCATCAATGACAATGAAAAATATTTTGCACATATGCGCATATAATTCCCAACTGGTTCTAACCTCCCCAGTATAAAGACACGGCCAAGTCTTAGGTGAACAATGTGATCTAAGGAGATTGTGGAGCTTGCCAAGCCGCTGTCGATCCGCCTGAATAATCCCAACGATCGTTGTGGAACTGAGCTCGGCCGTCGCCCAGGCGTACGCCTCTGACAAGGGCCAGGCTCCAACGGCGGTGGCGCGAAAACCGCCGCCTACCATTGACTATTTCTGGCCCAACATTGTAAGCGGATTGCATGGGATCGCAGCAGAAGATCCAGCTCATCCAGCAAGTGGTGACGCCCAAGGGCGAGCTGACGAATGTCCCGGTGAGTGTAAGCAGGGATATATTCAACCGAAAGTCAAACTAACGAGCAACTTATTTCCCTTAGATCGCCATCAATGACAATGAAAAAAATCTTGCACATATGCGCATATAATTCCCAACTGGTTCTAACCTCCCCAGTATGAAGACAGGGCCAAGTCTTAGGTGAACAATGTGATCTAAGGAGATTGTGGAGCTTGCCAAGCCGCTCTCGATCCGCCTGAATAATCCCAACGATCGTTGTGGAACTGAGCTCGGCCGTCGCCCAGGCGTACGCCTCTGACAAGGGCCAGGCTCCAACGGCGGTGGCGCGAAAACCGCCGCCTACCATTGACTATTTCTGGCCCAACATTGTAAGCGGATTGCATGGGATCGCAGCAGAAGATCCAGCTCATCCAGCAAGTGGTGACGCCCAAGGATGTGCATCAAGTTAGCAGGGCAACTTTGGAAAATCAAAATTTTGTTTATGCCATAATTTGCCGTTAATTATCCGTTAATTATTCGTGAAAGAAAAAAATTTGCCGTTCAATTTTTTATCCTTTTTTTTGATGTCCTGCTAAGTTGATATCAAGTTAGCAGGGCAACTTTTGAAATCTTTAAGATTTCCAAAATTTTTTTTCTCAGAATTTGCCGTTAATTTGCCGTTAATTATTCGTGAAAAAATAAAATTTGTTGCTCAAGTTTTTAATATTATTTTTTAAAAACATAAAGTTGCCCTGCTAAGTTGATATCAAGTTAGCAGGGCAACTTCTGAAAACTTCAATATTTCCAAAATCTTGTTTAGCCAGAATTTGCCGTTAATTATCCGTTAATTATTCGTGAAAGAATTAAATTTGTCGCTCCATTTTTAATATTTTTTTTTTATTTTTTAAAAACACAAAGTTGCCCTGCTAAGTTGATATCAAGTTAGCAGGACAACTCCTGAAATCCTTCACATTTCCAAAATGTTTTTTAGCCAGAATTTGCCGTTAATTATTCGTTAATTATTCGTGAAAGAATTAAATTTGTCGCTCCATTTTTAATATTTTTTTTTATTTTTTAAAAACACAAAGTTGCCCTGCTAAGTTGATATCAAGTTAGCAGGACAACTCCTGAAATCCTTCACATTTCCAAAATCTTTTTTAGCCAGAATTTGCCGTTAATTATCCGTTAATTATTCGTGAAAGAATTAAATTTGTCGCTCCATTTTTAATATTTTTTTTTTTATTTTTTAAAAACACAAAGTTGCCCTGCTAAGTTGATATCAAGTTAGCAGGACAACTCCTGAAATCCTTCACATTTCCAAAATCTTTTTAGCCAGAATTTGCCGTTAAGGGGGGGTCTGGTTTTGAGGGTTAAAAAAAAGTGATTTTTTTTTATTTCATATTATGAAAGTATAGTATCTCAAGAATGTTGTCTGCAAATATGAAGTCAATCGGAGCAAAACTCACAAAGATATAGCTTTGGAAGTAGGCGGGTTTTACCAGGGTCTTACCGCTACGAAAAACTTTAAACGCGTTTTTCTCAGTTCGATGTTTTTTGAGTCGGTGCACACCGTATCTCAAAATCTATTCAACCGATCGTTCTCAAATTTTTTACAGTATTTCCTTACATAATTCATGAGGTATTGACGTCGAGTTTTTTTGTTTTTGTTTTTAGTTTTTTTATTATTAACAACAATAGTCATGAATTTTGGCCAAAAATGTGGTATTTTCACTTTCAAGTCTTGTAAAAAATTAAAAAAATTAAAAAAATTAAAAACTCGAAGTCAATACCTAGAGGGACATTTAAATTGATGGAAAAACTTTGGTTGTTTCATTTCAGATGATCCAGTTCTGAGGTATGGTGTGCACCGCAAAAGCTTTTTTTTTTTTTTGACGCCTGCGAAGAATTGCTGCCATTCGGTCAATTTTTAATATTTTTCAACCAATATTTCACAGAATATAGTTCAATGTATACTCTTTAACGTACAATAATCAGAAAAAAATTTACTTTCCCCGTACGCCCAAAAAAAATTTGAAAAAACCTGTTATTTTCTGCCTTCAAACCCAGACCCCCCTTAATTATTCGTTAATTATTCGTGAAAGAATTAAATTTGTCGCTCCATTTTTAATATTTTTGTTTATTTTTTAAAAACACAAAGTTGCCCTGCTAAGTTAATATCAAGTTAGCAGGACAACTCCTGAAATCCTTCACATTTCCAAAATGTTTTTTAGCCAGAATTTGCCGTTAATTTTCCGTTAATTATTCGTGAAAGAATTAAATTTGCCGCTCGTGTAATTAAGTTTTTATTTTAAATTAATGTTTTCTCTTATAGATATGTACGTAGTCTAATGAGAAGGGTGGCAACGCCAATAAGGTTCGACAGTAAAGTTGTCTGCGTGTGTGTGGCCATGCATGTATGTATTAATGTTTGTTTGTCCAGGGCTGTTTTGGCGGTTAAACATTTAATCAAAGTCCGTTGTAAGTTGTAAGTCCGTTTTGATTGTATGTGTGCACGAACTCGACAGCACATTTTGAACGAAATTTCATATTTGAATCAAAATCAAATCGAGAACTGAAATACTTCGAAACTAGTATAGGTTTTGCTGAAAACAACATAATATAGTCTGTGGTCGTGATGGATAAGTTGATGGTCACCGTCTATGTAAACAAGGGATCGATCCCTCTCGAAATTCTTTTTTTAATATTCTATTTATTTTCTTTTATTATGTGTTGAACATGTATGCATGTATGCATGTATGTATGTATACATGTATGCATGTATGCATGTATGTATGTAAGCATGTATGCATGTATGCATGTTCATATGCATGTACATGTATATGTACATATTTTGTTGATATTTTATTAACTTTTTAAAATATATGTACGTGCGTAATACGCCCTGCGGATATATGTATGTAAATAGTATAATTCTCAGAATTTAAATTGAATTCAGTTTAAAATTTGTTTAGTGAAATTAAAGGTGTGAAACCGCATGTTTGCATGTATGTATGTATGTATGTATGTATGTATGCATGTATGCATGTATATATGTATGCATGTATATATGTATGTATGTACATATGTATGAAGACGTGTAAATGTGCGTTGGACAAAATTTAAATGCCTCATTTATTGAGTTTAAGCTGTTAGCTGTATTTGAATTATTTCTGGTATTTAGGTATATGTATGTATGTATGTATATGTGTACATATATTTTGCATTCCAAAATATATGTAAAAAAATAAATTAAACTCTAAAGAGGCATTTAAATTTTGTCCAACGCACATTTACACGTCTTCATACATATGTACATACATACATATATACATGCATACATATATACATGCATACATGCATACATGCATACATACATACATACATACATGCAAACATGCGGTTTCACACCTTTAATTTCACTAAACAAATTTTAAACTGAATTCAATTTAAATTCTGAGAATTATACTATTTACATACATATATCCGCAGGGCGTATTACGCACGTACATATATTTTAAAAAGTTAATAAAATATCAACAAAATATGTACATATACATGTACATGCATATGAACATGCATACATGCATACATGCTTACATACATACATGCATACATGCATACATGCATACATGCATACATGCATACATACATACATGCATACATGCATACATGTTCAACACATAATAAAAGAAAATAAATAGAATATTAAAAAAAAGAATTTCGAGAGGGATCGATCCCTTGTTTACATAGACGGTGACCATCAACTTATCCATCACGACCACAGACTATATTATGTTGTTTTCAGCAAAACCTATACTAGTTTCGAAGTATTTCAGTTCTCGATTTGATTTTGATTCAAATATGAAATTTCGTTCAAAATGTGCTGTCGAGTTCGTGCACATATACAATCAAAACGGACTTACAGCTTACAACGGACTTTGATTAAATGTTTAACCGCCAAAACAGCCCTGGACAAACAAACATTAATACATACATGCATGGCCACACACACGCAGACAACTTTACTGTCGAACCTTATTGGCGTTGCCACCCTTCTTATTAGACTACGTACATATCTATAAGAGAAAACATTAATTTAAAATAAAAACTTAATTACACGAGCGGCAAATTTAATTCTTTCACGAATAATTAACGGATAATTAACGGCAAATTCTGGCTAAAAAACATTTTGGAAATGTGAAGGATTTCAGGAGTTGTCCTGCTAACTTGATATTAACTTAGCAGGGCAACTTTGTGTTTTTAAAAAATAAACAAAAATATTAAAAATGGAGCGACAAATTTAATTCTTTCACGAATAATTAACGAATAATTAACGGCAAATTCTGGCTAAAAAACTTTTTGGAAATGTGAAGGATTTCAGGAGTTGTCCTGCTAACTTGATATCAACTTAGCAGGGCAACTTTGTGTTTTTAAAAAATAAAAAAAAATATTAAAAATGGAGCGACAAATTTAATTCTTTCACGAATAATTAACGGATAATTAACGGCAAATTCTGGCTAAAAAAGATTTTGGAAATGTGAAGGATTTCAGGAGTTGTCCTGCTAACTTGATATCAACTTAGCAGGGCAACTTTGTGTTTTTAAAAATAAAAAAAATATTAAAAATGGAGCGACAAATTTAATTCTTTCACGAATAATTAACGAATAATTAACGGCAAATTCTGGCTAAAAACATTTTGGAAATGTGAAGGATTTCAGGAGTTGTCCTGCTAACTTGATATCAACTTAGCAGGGCAACTTTGTGTTTTTAAAAAATAAAAAAAAAATATTAAAAATGGAGCGACAAATTTAATTCTTTCACGAATAATTAACGGATAATTAACGGCAAATTCTGGCTAAAAAAGATTTTGGAAATATTGAAGTTTTCAGAAGTTGCCCTGCTAACTTGATATCAACTTAGCAGGGCAACTTTATGTTTTTAAAAAATAATATTAAAAACTTGAGCAACAAATTTTATTTTTTCACGAATAATTAACGGCAAATTAACGGCAAATTCTGAGAAAAAAAAATTTTGGAAATCTTAAAGTTTTCAAAAGTTGCCCTGCTAACTTGATATCAACTTAGCAGGACATCAAAAAAAAAGGATAAAAAATTGAACGGCAAATTTTTTTCTTTCACGAATAATTAACGGATAATTAACGGCAAATTATGGCATAAACAAAATTTTGATTTTCCAAAGTTGCCCTGCTAACTTGATGCACATCGTGAAAAAATAAAATTTGTTGCTCAAGTTTTTAATATTATTTTTTAAAAACATAAAGTTGCCCTGCTAAGTTGATATCAAGTTAGCAGGGCAACTTCTGAAAACTTCAATATTTCCAAAATCTTTTTTAGCCAGAATTTGCCGTTAATTATCCGTTAATTATTCGTGAAAGAATTAAATTTGTCGCTCCATTTTTAATATTTTTTTTTATTTTTTAAAAACACAAAGTTGCCCTGCTAAGTTGATATCAAGTTAGCAGGACAACTCCTGAAATCCTTCACATTTCCAAAATCTTTTTTAGCCAGAATTTGCCGTTAATTATCCGTTAATTATTCGTGAAAGAATTAAATTTGTCGCTCCATTTTTAATATTTTTTTTTATTTTTTAAAAACACAAAGTTGCCCTGCTAAGTTGATATCAAGTTAGCAGGACAACTCCTGAAATCCTTCACATTTCCAAAAAGTTTTTTAGCCAGTATTTGCCGTTAATTATTCGTTAATTATTCGTGAAAGAATTAAATTTGTCGCTCCATTTTTAATATTTTTGTTTATTTTTTAAAAACACAAAGTTGCCCTGCTAAGTTAATATCAAGTTAGCAGGACAACTCCTGAAATCCTTCACATTTCCAAAATGTTTTTTAGCCAGAATTTGCCGTTAATTATCCGTTAATTATTCGTGAAAGAATTAAATTTGCCGCTCGTGTAATTAAGTTTTTATTTTAAATTAATGTTTTCTCTTATAGATATGTACGTAGTCTAATAAGAAGGGTGGCAACGCCAATAAGGTTCGACAGTAAAGTTGTCTGCGTGTGTGTGGCCATGCATGTATGTATTAATGTTTGTTTGTCCAGGGCTGTTTTGGCGGTTAAACATTTAATCAAAGTCCGTTTTGATTGTATGTGTGCACGAACTCGACAGCACATTTTGAACGAAATTTCATATTTGAATCAAAATCAAATCGAGAACTGAAATACTTCGAAACTAGTATAGGTTTTGCTGAAAACAACATAATATAGTCTGTGGTCGTGATGGATAAGTTGATGGTCACCGTCTATGTAAACAAGGGATCGATCCCTCTCGAAATTCTTTTTTTTAATATTCTATTTATTTTCTTTTATTATGTGTTGAACATGTATGCATGTATGCATGTATGTATGTATACATGTATGCATGTATGCATGTATGTATGTAAGCATGTATGCATGTATGCATGTTCATATGCATGTACATGTATATGTACATATTTTGTTGATATTTTATTAACTTTTTAAAATATATGTACGTGCGTAATACGCCCTGCGGATATATGTATGTAAATAGTATAATTCTCAGAATTTAAATTGAATTCAGTTTAAAATTTGTTTAGTGAAATTAAAGGTGTGAAACCGCATGTTTGCATGTATGTATGTATGTATGTATGTATGTATGCATGTATGCATGTATATATGTATGCATGTATATATGTATGTATGTACATATGTATGAAGACGTGTAAATGTGCGTTGGACAAAATTTAAATGCCTCATTTATTGAGTTTAAGCTGTTAGCTGTATTTGAATTATTTCTGTTATTTAGGTATATGTATGTATGTATGTATATGTGTACATATATTTTGCATTCCAAAATATATGTAAAAAAATAAATTAAACTCTAAAGAGGCATTTAAATTTTGTCCAACGCACATTTACACGTCTTCATACATATGTACATACATACATATATACATGCATACATGCATACATGCATACATACATACATACATACATGCAAACATGCGGTTTCACACCTTTAATTTCACTAAACAAATTTTAAACTGAATTCAATTTAAATTCTGAGAATTATACTATTTACATACATATATCCGCAGGGCGTATTACGCACGTACATATATTTTAAAAAGTTAATAAAATATCAACAAAATATGTACATATACATGTACATGCATATGAACATGCATACATGCATACATGCTTACATACATACATGCATACATGCATACATGTATACATACATACATGCATACATGCATACATGTTCAACACATAATAAAAGAAAATAAATAGAATATTAAAAAGAATTTCGAGAGGGATCGATCCCTTGTTTACATAGACGGTGACCATCAACTTATCCATCACGACCACAGACTATATTATGTTGTTTTCAGCAAAACCTATACTAGTTTCGAAGTATTTCAGTTCTCGATTTGATTTTGATTCAAATATGAAATTTCGTTCAAAATGTGCTGTCGAGTTCGTGCACACATACAATCAAAACGGACTTACAACTTACAACGGACTTTGATTAAATGTTTAACCGCCAAAACAGCCCTGGACAAACAAACATTAATACATACATGCATGGCCACACACACGCAGACAACTTTACTGTCGAACCTTATTGGCGTTGCCACCCTTCTCATTAGACTACGTACATATCTATAAGAGAAAACATTAATTTAAAATAAAAACTTAATTACACGAGCGGCAAATTTAATTCTTTCACGAATAATTAACGGAAAATTAACGGCAAATTCTGGCTAAAAAACATTTTGGAAATGTGAAGGATTTCAGGAGTTGTCCTGCTAACTTGATATTAACTTAGCAGGGCAACTTTGTGTTTTTAAAAAATAAACAAAAATATTAAAAATGGAGCGACAAATTTAATTCTTTCACGAATAATTAAGAAATAATTAACGGCAAATTCTGGCTAAAAAACATTTTGGAAATGTGAAGGATTTCAGGAGTTGTCCTGCTAACTTGATATCAACTTAGCAGGGCAACTTTGTGTTTTTAAAAAATAAAAAAAAATATTAAAAATGGAGCGACAAATTTAATTCTTTCACGAATAATTAACGGATAATTAACGGCAAATTCTGGCTAAAAAAGATTTTGGAAATGTGAAGGATTTCAGGAGTTGTCCTGCTAACTTGATATCAACTTAGCAGGGCAACTTTGTGTTTTTAAAAAATAAAAAAAAATATTAAAAATGGAGCGACAAATTTAATTCTTTCACGAATAATTAACGAATAATTAACGGCAAATTCTGGCTAAAAAACATTTTGGAAATGTGAAGGATTTCAGGAGTTGTCCTGCTAACTTGATATCAACTTAGCAGGGCAACTTTGTGTTTTTAAAAAATAAAAAAAAATATTAAAAATGGAGCGACAAATTTAATTCTTTCACGAATAATTAACGGATAATTAACGGCAAATTCTGGCTAAAAAAGATTTTGGAAATATTGAAGTTTTCAGAAGTTGCCCTGCTAACTTGATATCAACTTAGCAGGGCAACTTTATGTTTTTAAAAAATAATATTAAAAACTTGAGCAACAAATTTTATTTTTTCACGAATAATTAACGGCAAATTAACGGCAAATTCTGAGAAAAAAAAATTTTGGAAATCTTAAAGTTTTCAAAAGTTGCCCTGCTAACTTGATATCAACTTAGCAGGACATCAAAAAAAAAGGATAAAAAATTGAACGGCAAATTTTTTTCTTTCACGAATAATTAACGGATAATTAACGGCAAATTATGGCATAAACAAAATTTTGATTTTCCAAAGTTGCCCTGCTAACTTGATGCACATCGCCCAAGGGCGAGCTGACGAATGTCCCGGTGAGTGTAAGCAGGGATATATTCAACCGAAAGTCATACTAACGAGCAACTTCTTTCCCTCAGATCGCCATCAATGACAATGAAAAATATTTTGCACATATGCGCATATAATTCCCAACTGGTTCTAACCTCCCCAGTATGAAGACAGTTCCAAGTCTTAGGTGAACAATGTGATCTAAGGAGATTGTGGAGCTTGCCAAGCCGCTGTCGATCCGCCTGAATAATCGATCGTTGTGGAACTGAGCTCGGCCGTCGCCCAGGCGTACGCCTCTGACAAGGGCCAGGCTCCAACGGCGGTGGCGCAAAAACCGCCGCCTACCATTGAAAATTTCTGGCCCAA
>JAEIGO010000706.1:0-14945 GCA_018903765.1 Drosophila aff. chauvacae BK-2020
AAAAAACTAGAACCGAAAAGATGTCGGCATCAAAATAAAGCATTTTTGACGGAGTTATAACACCTAAAAAAACGAAGAAATAATTTAACTATTGAAATCTGTCAATTCCAGTATGCAATTTCATAGATACAGAAAAAAACTAGAACAGAAAAGCTGTCGGAATCAAAAATTAAAGCATTTTTGACGGAATTATAAGACCTATGCAATTTCGCAGATGCAGAAAAAACTAGCACAGAAATGCTGTCGGAATCTAAATTAAAGCATTTTTGACGAATAATAAGACCTAAAAAAACGAACCGAAATTACAACTATTGAAATCTGGCAATTTAAGTATGTAATTTAATAGATACAGAAAAAACTAGAACCGAAAAGATGTCGGCATCAAAATAAAGCATTTTTGACGGAGTTATAACACCTAAAAAAACGAGAAACAATTTAACTATTGAAATCTGGCAATTTATGTATGCAATTTCATAGATACAGGGAAAAACTAGAACAGAAAAGCTGTCGGAATCAAAATTAAAGCATTTTGACGGAGATATAACACCTAAAAAAAAACCAAGAACAATTTAACTATTGAAATCTGGCAATTAAGTATGCAATTTCATAGATCGGGAAAAAACTAGCACAGAAAAGCTGGCGGTATCCAAAATTAAAGCATTTTTGACGGAATTATAAGACCTAAAATCACGAAAAACAATTTAACTATTGAAATCTGGCAATTTAAGTATGCAATTTCATAGATACAAGAAAAACTAGCACAGAAAAAAGCTGGCAGTATCAAAATTAAAGCATTTCCCAACGGAATTATAAGACCTCGAAAATGCGAACAAAAATTTAACTATTGAAATCTGGAAATTTAAGTGTGCAATTTCATAGATACAGAAAAAACTAGAACAGAAAAGCTGTGGGAATCAAAATTAATGCATTTTTGACGGAGTTATAAGACCTAAAAAATCACGAACCTGAAAATGTAACTTTTAAAATCGAATAATTTAAGTATGCAATTTCATAGATAAAAAGAAAAACTAGCACAGAAAAACTGTCGGATTCAAAATTAAAGCATTTTTGACGAAATTATAAGACCTAAAAAATAACGAACAAAAATTTAACTATTGAAATCTCGAAATTTAAGTATGTAATTTCATAGATACAGAAAAAACTAGAACAGAAAAGCTGTCGGAATCAAAATTCAATGCATTTTTTGACGGAGATATAACACCTAAAAAAACGAAAAACAATTTAACTATTGAAATCTGGCAATTTAAGTATGCAATTTCATAGATACAGAAAAAACTAGCACAGAAAAGCTGGCAGTATCAAAAATTAAAGCATTTTTGACGGAATTATAAGACCTACAAAAATCACGAAAAACAATTTAACTATTGAAATCTGGCAATTTAAGTATGCAATTTCATAGATACAGAAAAAGCTAGCACAGAAGAAGCTGTCGGTATCAAAATTAAAGCTGTTTTGACAGAATTGTAAGACGAAAAATCACGAACATAAATTTAACTATTGAAATCTGGAAATTTAATTGTGCAATTTCATAGATACAGAAAAAACTAGCACAGAAAAGCTGTCGGAATCAAAATTAAAGCATTTTTGACGGAATTATAAGACCTAAAAATTTCGAACAAAAATTGAACTCGTGAAATCTGTCAATTTAAGTATGCAATTTCATAGATACAGAAAAAACTAGCATAGAAAAGCTGTCGGAATCAAAAATTAAAAGCATTTTTGACGGAATTATAAGACCTCGAAAATGAACAGAAAATTTAACTATTGAAATCTGGCAATTTAAGTATGCAATTTCATAGATACAGAAAAAAACTAGCACAGAAATGCTGTCGGAATCAAAATTAAAGCATTTTGACGGAATAATAAGACCTAAAAAAACGAACAAAAATTTAACTAATGAAATCTAGCTGTTCAAGTATGTAATTTAATAGATACAGGGAAAAACTAGAACCAGAAAAGATGTCGGCATCAAAATAAAGCATTTTTTGACGGAGTTATAACACCTAAAAAAACGAAAAATAATTTAACTATTGAAATCTGTCAATTTATGTATGCAATTTCATAGATACAGAAAAAAACTAGAACAGAAAAGCTGTCGGAATCAAAATTAAAGCATTTTTGACGAATTATAAGACCTATGCAATTTCATAGATGCAGAAAAAACCTTATTTAGGAAAATGCTGTCGGAATCAAAATTAAAGCATTTTTGACGGAATAATAAGACCTCTAAAAACGAACAAAAAATTAACGCTATTGAAATCTGGCAATTTAAGTATGTAATTTAATAGATACAGAAAAAACTAGAACCGAAAAGATGTCGGCATCAAAATGAAAGCATTTTTGACGGAGTTATAACACTAAAACGAAAAACAATTTAACTATTGAAATCTGGCAATTTATGTATGCAATTTCATAGATACAGGAAAAACTAGAACAGAAAAGCTGTGGGAATCAAAATTAAAGCTATTTTGACGGAGATATAACAACGAAAAAAAAACCAAAGACAATTTAACTATTGAAATCCAGCTATTTAAGTATGCAATTTCATAGATACAGAAAAAACTAGCACAGAAAAAGCTGGCTGTATCAAAATTAAAGCATTTTGTTAGTGAATTATCAAAGCTAAAAATCACGGGAAAACAATTTAACCTATTGGAAATCTGGCAATTTAAGTATGCAATTTCATAGATACAGAAAAAACTATGACTGAAAGCTGTCGGTATCCAAATTAAAGCATTTTTACGGAATTATAAGACCTCGAAAATCACGAACAAAAAATTTAACTATTGAAATCTGGAAATTTAAGTGTGCAATTTCATAGATACAGAAAAAACTAGAACTTCGAAGCTGTCGGAATCAAAATTAATGCATTTTTGACGGAGTTATAAGATTCTAAAAATCACGAACAAAAATGTAACTTTTAAAATCAGACAATTTAAGTATGCAATTTCATAGATAAAGAAAAAAACTAGCACAGAAAAGCTGTCGGATTCAAAATTAAAGAAGCATTTTTGACGAAATTATAAGACCTAAAAAATCACGAACAAAAATTTAACTATTGAAATCTGGCAATTTAAGTATGTAATTTCATAGATACAGAAAAAAAACTAGAACCGAAAAGCTGTCGGAATCAAAATAAAAGCATTTTGACGGAGTTATAACACCTAAAAAAAAAACGAAAAACAATTTAACTATTGAAATCTGGCAATTTAAGTATCCAATTTCATGGATGCTGAAAAAACCTTGCCCAGAAATCTGTCGGTATCAAAATTAAAGCTTTTTGACGGAATTATAAGACCTAAAAAATCGAACAAAAATTTAACTAATGAAATCTGGAAATTTAATTATGCAATTTCATAGATACAAAAAAACTATAACCGAAAAGCTGTCGGAATCAAAATTAAAGCATTTTTGACGGAATTATAAGACCTAAAAAATATCGAAAAAACAATTGAACTATTGAAATCTAACAATTTAAGTATACAATTTCATAGATACAGAAAAAACTAGCATAGAAAAGCTGTCGGTATCAAAATTGAAGCTATTTGACGGAATTATAAGACCTAAAAAATCACGAACAAAAAATTTAACTATTGAAATCTGGCAATTTAAGTATACAATTTCATAGATGCAGAAAAAACTAGCACAGAAAAAGCTGTCGGAATCAAAATTAAAGCATTTTGACGGAATAATAACACCTAAATAAAACGAAAAACAATTTAACTATTGAAATCTGGCAATTTAAGTATGCAATTACATAGATACAGAAAAACTAGAACCGAAAAGATGTCGGGATAAAATACAGCATTTTGACGGAGTTATAACACCTAAAAAAACGAAAAAAAATTTAACTATTGCCCAAATCTGCTTCAATTTAAGTATGCATTTAATTTTGTCTAAATACGAAAAAACTGAGAAAAGAAAAGGTGTCGAATCCAAAATAAAAACATTTTTGACGGATTATACCCTAAAAAGACCTAAACAATTTATATATTGCGAAAAAACTAGCGAATTTATCGTGCAATTTCTAGATACAGAAAAAACAACCCAAGAAATTGAATCAAAAATTAAAGCATTTTTGACGGGTATGAGACCCTAAAAAAAAACGAACAAAATTTAACTATTGAAATCTGGCAATTTTATTGGCAATTTTACAGAAAAAAGAAGTCTCGATAAAAGTTTTTACGGCAAAAACCTAGGAAAAAGATCAAAAAAGTAACAATTTTGACGGAATATTGGAATTTATATTGTAATTTCACTAGACAGAAAAAACTAGAACCGAAAAGCTGTCGGTATCAAAATTAAAGCATTTTTGAGCGGAATTATAAGACCTAAAAAATCACGAACAAAAATTTAACTATTGAAATATGGCCATTTAAGTATGCAATTTCATAGATACAGAAAAACTAGAAACAGAAAAGCTGTCGGTTAATAAGTAAGAAAACATTTTTTACGGAATTATAACACCTAAAAACCACAACAAAAAATTTAACTATTGAAATCTGGCAATTTAAGTATACAATTTCATTTAGCGAAATCTGTCGGAATCAAAATTAATGCATTTTGACGGAATTATAAGACCCGAAAAAATCACGAAAATTTAACTATTAAAACTGGTTCTATTTCATAAAAAGAAAAACTGAACAAAGAAAGCTGTCTGAATCAAGCATTTTGACGGGTTATAATACCTAAAAACAGGAAACCCAATTCTAACTATTGAAATCTGGCGATTAAATTGTACAATTAAATAGATACAGAAAAAACTAGAACCGAAAATCTGTCGGATCAAAATAAAAGCATTTTTGACGGAATTATAACACCCTAAAAAACGAACAATAATTTAACTATTGAAATCTGTCAATTTATGTATGCAATTTCATAGATCACAGAAAAAACTAGAACCGAAAAGCTGTCGGAATCAAAATTAAAGCATTTTTGACGGGTTATAATACCTATCAATTTCATGTTGAAAAACGCAATGTCGGAATAAAATAAAGCATTTTTACGAATAATAGCCTAAAAAAAACGAAAAACAATTTAACTATTGAAATCTGTCAATTTAAGTATGCAATTTCATAGATACAGAAAAATTAGCACAGGAAATCTGTCGGAATCAAAAATTAAAGCATTTTGACGGAATTTAAGACCCTAAAAATAACGAACAAAAAATTTAACTATTGAAATCTGGCAATTTAAGTTGCGCTTTCATAGATGCAAGAAAAAAACTAGCCCTGCAAGCTGTCGGTATCAAAATTAAAGCATTTTGACGGAATTATAAGACCTAAAAACACGAACAAAATGTAACTATTAAAATCTGGCAATTTAAGGTATGCAATTACATAGATACAGAGAAAAACTAGAACCGAAGAAGCTGTCGGCATCAAAATCAAAGCATTTTTGACGGGTTATAACACCCTAAAAAAACGAAAAACAATTTAACTATTGAAATCTGTCAATTTAATTATGCAATTTCATAGATACAGAAAAAAACTAGTACTGAAATCTGTCGGAATCAAAATTAAAGCATTTTGACGGAATTATAAGACCTAAAAAAACGAAAAAAAAAAATTTAACTATTGAAATCAGCAATTTAAGTATGCAATTTCTTAGATCGAAAGAAACTAGCACGAAAAGCTGTCGGAATCAAAATAAAAGCATTTTTGACGGATTTATAACACCTAAACAAAACGAAACACAATTTAACTATTGAAATCTGGCAATTTCAAGGTATGCAATTTTTGGAGATACAGAGAAAAACTAGCACAGAAAAGCTGTCGAATCAAAATTAAAGCTTTTGAGTTATAAGACCCTAAAAACACGAACAAAAATGTAACTATTGAAATCTGGCAATTTAAGTATGCAATTTCATAGATACAAACTAGCAAACCGAAAAATGTCGGCATCAAAATTAAAGCATTTTTGACGGAATTATAACACTAAAACTAAAAAATTACGAAAAACAATTTAACTATTGAAATCTGGCAATTTAAGGTATGCAATTTCATAGATACAGAAAAACTAGAACCGAAAAGCTGTCGGAATCAAAAAAGCGGTTTATCCTAAAAAAAAGCAGACTAATCTGGATAATATATTATACAAAAAAATTAGCAGAATCTTATAAAAAGATTAAGACCTAAAAAAACGAACAAAAATTTAACTATTGAAATCTGGCAATTTAAGTAGATTTCATAGATACAGAAAAACGCAAAAGATGTCGAATCATTAAAGCATTTTTGACGGAGTTATAACACCTAAAAAAAACCAAAAAACAATTTAACTATTGATATCTGGCAATTTAAGTATGCAATTTCATAGATACAGAAAAAAACTAGCACAGAAAATCTGTCGGTATCAAAATTAAAAGCATTTTTGACGGAATTATAAGACTAAATCCAAAAAAAAACAATTTAACTATTGAAATCTGGCCATTTAAGTATGCAATTTCATAGATGCAGAACAACACCTTTGAGAAAAGCTGTCGGTATCAAAATTAAAGCATTTTTACGGAATTATAAGACCTTAAAAATCACGAACAAAAAATGTAACTATTGAAATCTGGCAATTTAAGTATGCAATTTCATAGATACAGAAAAAACTAGAACAGAAAAGCTGTCGGAATCAAAATTAAAAGCATTTTTGACGGAGTTATAAGACCTAAAAAAAAAACGAACAAAAATTTAACTATTAAAATCTGGAAATTTAAGTATGCAATTTCATAGATAAAAGAAAAAACTAGCACAGAAAAGCTGTCGGATTCAATTGGCATTTTGACGGAGTTATAAGACCTAAAAAAAACGAAAAAAATTTAACTATTAAAATCTGGCAATTTAAGTATGTAATTTCATAGATACAGAGGAAAAAACTAGAACAGAAAAGCTGTCGGAATCAAAATTAAAAGCATTTTTGACGGAGTTGTTATAACACTAAAAAATACGGAAAAGACAATTTAACTATTGAAATCTGGCAATTTAAGTATGCAATTTCATAGATACTGGTAGAGAAAAACTGTCAGAATCAAAATTAAACATTTTTGACGGAGTTATAAGACCTTAAAAATTAGAACAAAAATAATTTTAAAACAGGCAATTTAAGTATGCAATTTCATAGATACCTGAGAAAAAACAGTAACAGAAAATCTATCGGAATCGTTAAAACATTTTGACGGAATTATAAGACCTAAAAACGAAAACAATTTAACTATTGAAATCTGGCAATTTAAGTATGCAATTTCATAGATACAGAAAAAACAACCCAGAAATCTGTCGAATCAAAATTAATGCATTTTGACGGAATTATAAGACCTAAAAATTACGAACAAAAAATTTAACTATTGAAATCTGACAATTTAAGTATGTAATTTCATAGATACAGAAAAAACGAGAACCGAAAAGATGTCGGAATCAAAAGTTAAAGCATTTTTGACGGGTTATAATACCTAAAAAAACGAAAAACAATTTAACTATTGAAATCTGCGAACAAATTATGCAATTTCATAGATACAGAAAAATTAGCACAGAAAATCTGTCGGAATCAGGTAAAGCATTTTGACAGAATTAAGACCTAAAAAAACGAACAAAAAATTTAACTCCCAAGTCGGCAATTAAGTATGTAATTTCATAGATACCAGAAAAACTAGAACCAATAAGAATCAAAATTAAAGCATTTTTGATGACGGAGTTATAATATAAAAAAAACGAAAAACAATTTAACTATTGAAATCTGGCTGTTTAAGTATGCAATTTCATAGATCACAAAAATTAGCACAGAAAATCTGTCGGAATCAAAATTAAAGCATTTTTGACGGAATTAAGACCTAAAAAAAATGAACAAAAATTTAACTATTGAAATCTGGCAATTTAAGTATGCAATTTTTAGATACAGAAAAAACTAGCACAGAAAAGCTGTCGGTATCAAAAAAATTAAAGCATTTTTGACGGAATTATAAGACCCTAAAAATCACGAACAAAATGTAACTATTGAAATCTGGCAATTTAAGTATGCAATTTCATGAATTACCAAAAAAGCAGAACAGAAAAACTGTCGGAATCAAAATTAAAGCATTTTTGACGGAGTTATAACACTAAAAACGAAAAACAATTTAACTATTGAAATCTGGTAATTTAAATTTATGCAATTTCATAGATACAGAAAAAACTCAAACTGAAAATCTGTCGGAATCAAAATTAAAGCATTTTTGACTTAATTATAAGACCTAAAAAAACGAAAAAAAATTTAACTATTGAAATCTGGCAATTTAAATTGTCATGACTATAGATGCCTAAAACTAGAACCGAAAAGATGTCGGAATCAAAATAAAAGCATTTTTGACGGAGTTATAACACCTCGAAAAACGAAAAACAATTTAACTATTGAAATCTGGCAATTTAAGTATGCAATTTTTAGATACAGAAAAACTAGCACAGAAAAGCTGTCGGAATCAAAATTAAAGCATTTTTGACTGAGTTATAAGACCTAAAAAATCCACGAACAGGAATGTAACTTTTAAAATCGGGCAATTTAAGTATGCAATTCATAGATCGAGAAAAAACTAGAACAGAAAAGCTGTCGGAATCAAAGTTAAAGCATTTTTGACGGAATTATAAGACCTAAAAAAAAACGAAAACAATTTAACTATTGAAATCTGGCAATTTAATTATCCACAATTCATAGATACAGAAAAAACAAGCAGGAAATCTGTCGGAATCAAAATTAATGCATTTTTGACGAATTATAAGACCTAAAAAATTACGAACAAAAAATTTAACAATTGAAATCTGACAATTTAAGTTTATGTAATTTCATAGATACAGAAAAACGAGAACAAAAGAAAGATGTCGGAATCAAAGTTAAAGCATTTTTGACGGAATTATAAGACCTAAAAATCACGAACAAAAATGTAACTAATGAGAAATCTGGCAATTTTAGTATGCAATTTCATAGATACAGAAAAAACTAAACAGAAAAGCTGTCGGTATCAAAATTAAAGCATATTTGACGGAATTATAAGACCCTAAAATGCGACACAAAATTTAACTATTGAAATCTGGAAATTTAAGTATGCAATTTCATAGACACAGAAAAGAACTAGCACAAGAAAAGCTGTCGGAGTCAAAATTAAAGCATTTTTGACGGAGTTAACACCTAAAAAAAACGAAAAACAATTTAACTATTGAAATCTGGCAATTTAAGTATGCAATTTTACTTAAGATGCAAGAAAAACTAGAACAGAAAAGCTGTCAGATCAAAGTTAAAAGCATTTTTGACGGAATTATAAGACCTAAAAAACGAAAAACAATTTAACTATTTAAATCTGGCAATTTAAGTATGCAATTTCATAGATACAGAAAAAAACTAACCCAATCTGTCGGAATCAAAATTAATGCATTTTTGACGGAATTATAAGACCTAAAAATTACGAACAAAAATTTAACCTATTGAAATCTGACAATTTAAGTATGTAATTTCATAGATTCTGAAAAACGAGAACCGAAAAGATGTCGGAATCAAAGTTAAAGCATTTTGACGGAATTATAAGACCTAAAAATTTTACAGAACAAAAATTTAACTATTGAAATCTGACAATTTAAGTATGCAATTTCATAGATACAGCAAAAACTAGAACCGAAAAGATGTCGGAATCAAAATAAAAAGCATTTTTGACGGAGTTATAACACCTAAAAAAAAACGAACAAAAATTTAACTAATGAAATCTGGCAATTTAAGTATCCAATTTCATAGATACAGAAAAAACTATGACTGAAAAGCTGTCGGAATCAAAATAAAGCATTTTTGACGGAATTATAAGACCTAAAAAAAAAAACAGGCAAAATTTAACTAATATTGAAATCCTGGCAATTTAAGTATGTAATTTCCTAGATACAGAAAAACTAAGATAAGAAAAGATGTCGAAGATCAAAATAAAAGCATTTTTGACGGAATTATAACACCTAAAAAAACGAAAAACAATTTAACTATTGAAATCTGGCAATTTAAATTATCTAAATTTCATAGATACAGAAAAAACTAATGAAATCTGTCGGAATCAAAATTAAGCATTTTGACGGAATTATAAGACCTAAAAAAAACGAACAAAATTTAACTATTGAAATCTGGCAATTTAAGGTATTTAATTTCCTAGATACAGAAAAAACTAGAACCGAAAAGATGTCGGAATCAAAAGTAAAAACATTTTTGATAGGAATTATAACACTAAAAAAACGAAAAACAATTTAACTATTGAAATCTGGCAATTTAAGTATGCAATTTCGTAGATACAAGAAAAACAAGAACCGAAAAGATGTCAAGAATCAAAATTAAAGCATTTTTGACGGAATTATAAGACCCTAAAAAAAAGAATCACGAACAAAAGAATTTAACTTATTGAAATATGGCAATTCCAGTATACATTCAGCAGATACAGAAAAACTAGAACCAGAAAAGATGTCGGAATCAAAGTTAAAGCATTTTGACGGAATTATAACACCTAAAAGGCAGAAAACAATTTTAACTATTGAAATCTGGCAATTTAAGTATGCAATTTCATAGATACAGAAAAACTGGTCAGAAAATCTGTCGGAATCAAAATTAATGCATTTTGACGGAATTATAAGACCTAAAAAATTACGAACAAAAATTTAACTATTGAAATCCTGACCGATTTAGTATACAATTCATAGATGAAAAACTAGAACCAGAAAGATGTCGGAATCAAATTATTTTTGACGGAGTTATAATACCTAAAAAAACGAAAAACAATTGTATTGAAATCTGGCAATTCCAAATGCAATTTCATAGATACAGAAAAAATAAACTTTGAGAAAATATCGAGATCAGGAATTAAAGCATTTTTGACGAATTAAGACCTAAAAAAACAGACAAAATTTAACTATTGAAATCTGGCAATTTAAGTATGTAATTTTATAGATACAGAAAAACTAAACCGAAAAGATGTCGGAAGTCAAAATTAAAGCATTTTTGACGGAGTTATAATACCTAAAAAAACGGAAAACAATTTAACTATTGAAATCTGGCAATTTAAGTATCCAATTTCATAGATACAGAAAAAAATTAGAACAGAAATCTGTCGAATCAAAATTAAAGCATTTTTGACGGAATTAAGACCTAAAAAAACAGACAAAAAAATTTATTTAAATCTGGCAATTTAGTATGCAATTTTGGATACAGAAAAAACCTAGCACACAGAAAAAGCTATGGTATCAAAATTAAAAAGGCATTTCTTGATCGAATTATAAGGCCTCAAAAAATCACGAACAAAAAGAAACTATTGAAATCTGGCAATTTAGTATGCAATTTCATAGATACAGAAAAAACTAGTACAGAAAAGCTGTCTGTATCAAAATTAAAGCATATTTGACGGATTTATAAGCCCTAAAAAATCACGAACAAAATTTAACTATTGAAATCTGGAAATTTAATTATGCCATTTCATAGATACAGAAAAAAACTAGAACCGAAAAGATGTCTTCGGAATCAAAATAAAAGCATTTTTGACGGAGTTATAAGACCTAAAAACGAAAAACAATTTAACTATTGAAATCTGGCAATTTACGTATGCAATTTTTTAGATACAGAAAAAACCTTGCTCAAGGAAAAGCTGTCGGAATCAAATTAAAAGCATTTTTGACTGAGTTATAAGACCTAAAAAATCACGAACAAAAATGTAACTTTTAAAAATCGGGCACTTTAGTATGCATTTCATAGATCAGAAAAAAAAAATAGAGCAGAAGAAGCTGTCGGAATCAAAATTAAAGCATTTTTGACGAGTTATAAACACCTAAAAGCGAAAACAATTCTAACTATTGAAATCAATGTAATTTAAGTATGTAATTTCATGAAGATGACAAAAACTAGAACCGAAAAGATGTCGGAATCAAAATAAAAGCATTTTGACGGAGTTATACCACCTAAAAAAACGAAAACCAATTTGGCTATTGAAATCCCGCACCTTAACGCATGCAACTTTTTAGATACAGAAAACCTAGCACAGAAAAGCCGTCGAATCAAAATTAACGCATTTTCGACTGATTAAGTCCCAATAAACAATGAACAAAAATGTCCCTTTTAAAATCTGGCAACTTAAGTATGCAATTTCATAGATACAGAAAAAATAGAACAGAAAAGCTTCGTTTGACTCACATTTGTCAGGAGCATTTTTGACGGAGTTATTACACCAACGAAAAACTTCTTGAATAATTTGTAATTTTAGTATGCATTTTCCTAGATCCAGAAAACTAGCACAGTAACGAATCAAAATTAAACCCTTTGATGGAACTATGTACCATATTTTATTAACTTTTGAAATAATTTAACTATTCAAATCTGGCAATATTCAGTATGCAATTTTCATAGATACAGAAAAAACTAGAACCGAAAACCTAGAACCGAAAGATGTTTCGAAAAAAAAAAAAAAAGAATCAAGAATAAAGCATTTTGACGGAGTTATAAGACCTAAAAAAACGAAAAACAATTTCACTTCATTGAAATCTGGCAGAGTTTAAGGCAATACAGTGCAGATGCTGAAAACTAGAACAGAAAAGCTATCGGAATCAAAAATAAAGCATTTTTGACGGTTATAAGGACTTAAATCAGGAAATACTAATGAACATTATTACACAATTTCATAGATACAGAAAAAAATAGAACAAAAAACGGAATCAAAATTTTTTCCTTTTTGGTTAACACTAAAGAACTCATTAACTATTGAAGTCTGGTAATTTAAGTATGCAATTTCATAGATACAGAAAAAACCCACAACCACGAAATCCTGGTCGGAATCAGTACAACATTTTTGACGGAATTATAAGATCAAAAAAAACGAAAAAAATTTTAACATTGAAATCTGGCAATTTAAGTATATTAATTTCATAGATACAGAAAAAACTAGAACCGAAAAGATGTCGGAATCAAAATAAAAGCATTTTTGACGGGTTATAACACCTAAAAAAAAACGAAAAAACAATTTAACTATTGAAATCTGGCACTCATATTTAAGTATGCAATTTCATAGATGCAGAAAAACTAGAACCGAAAAGATGTCGGAATCAAAGATAAACAGTTTTTACGGAATTATAAGACCTAAAAACACCACAACAAAATTTAACTATTGAAATCTGTGCAATTTAATATGTATGTTTGATAGATACAGATAAAACTGAACCGAAAAGATGTCGAATCAAAATAAAAACTTTACGATTTTTATTCGTTATAACCTTTCAAAAACGAAAAACAATTTAACTATTGAAATCTGGCAATTTAAGTATGCAATTTCATAGATACAGAAAAAACTAGCCCAGAAATTCTGTCGGAATCAAAATTAATGCATTTTTGACGGAATTATAAGACCTAAAATTACAACAGAAAATTTAACTATTGAAATCTGACCAATTTAAGTATGCAATTTTTGATACAGAAAAACTAGAACCGAAAAGATGTTCGAATCAATAAGCATTTTTTGGGGGTTGCATGACCTAAAAAAAACGAAAAACAATTTAACTATTGAAATCCTAGCCAATTAAATTTATACGATTTTTTAGATACAGAAAAAACTAGCACAGAAAAGCTGTCGGAATCAGAATAAAAGCATTTTGACTGAATTAGAAGACCTAAAAAGTCACGAACAAAAATTTAACTATTGAAATATGGCAATTAATCCAAATTGTTACTCATCTTCCATTTCTTAGATACCAGAAAAAACTAGAAGAATCAGAAAAGCTGTCCGGATCAAAGTTAAAGCATTTTGACGGAGTTATAAGACCTAAAAAAACGAAAAACAATTTAACTATTTAAATCTGGCAATTTAAGTATGCAATTTCATAGATGCAGAAAAAACTAGCCCCAGAAATCTGTCGGAATCAAAGTTAAAGCATTTTTGAGGATTATACAGGACCTAAAAAATCACGAACAAAAAATTTAACTCTTGAAATCTAGCCAATTTAAGTATCTATAATTTCATAGATACTAGATAAAACTAGAACCGAAAAGATGTCGGAATCGAAATAAAAGCATTTTTGACGGAGTTATAACACCTAAAAAACGAAAAACAATTTAACTATTGAAATCTGGCAATTTAAGTATGCAATTTCATACGATACAGAAAAAACTTATTTGAAATCTGTCGGAATCAAAATTAATGCATTTTTGACGGAATTCTAAGACCTAAAAAATTACGAAGACAAGAAATTTAACTATTGAAATCTGACAATTTAAGTATACAAATTCATAGATACAGAAAAAACTAGAACCGAAAGATGTCGGAATCAAAATAAAAGCATTTTTGACGAGGTTATAAGACCTAAAAAAAACGAAAAACAATTTAACTGTTGAAATCTGGCAATTTAAGTATGCAATTTCATAGATACAGAAAAAATTAGCACAGAAAAGCTGTCGGTATCAAAGATTAAAGCATATTTAACGGAATTATAAGACTTAAAATCCCCGAACAAAAATTTAACTATTGAAATCTAGAAATTAAGATTATGAAGTTTCATAGATACAGAAAAAAAGTAGCACAAGAAAAACTGTCGGAATCAAAATTAAAGACATTTTGACGGAGTTATAACACCTAAATAAAACGAAAAACAATTTAACTATTGAAATCTGGCAATTTAAGTATGCAATTTCATAGATACACAGAAAAAACTAACCTGAGAAATCTGTCGAATCAAAATTAATGTGCAGTGGAATTATATGGACTAAAAACGAACAAAATTGCGCTATTGAAATCTGGCCAGTTGATGATATGTAATTTCCTAGATGCAAAGAAAAAACTAAAGAACAAGATATCCGGAATCAAAATAAAAGCATTTTGACGGAATTACTTATAACACCTAAAAAAAACGAAAACAATTTAACTATTGAAATCTGGCAATTTAAGTATACAATTTCATAGATGTAGAAAAAACTAG